>VUQR01023955.1:6352-21385 GCA_015108515.1 Hemichromis elongatus | reverse complement strand
TAAATTCTTTTCAAAGGAATATTTTGGATCTAGTTTGAAAATTATTTTAGTGGTTTTCTATGTTCTGAATTTTTGAGACACTGACTTCTTAAGACGTGTCACTGTACAAAATGACTTTTTTCTGTTGCAGTGGCCTGATGGGCTGGGAGGGTTACCTGGTGTAACTCCTCATACCAACTTTTATTTTATTTCTTTAAAAAAAAAACACTTTTGGATCTTTTTTTTTTCTTCTGCTTTAGTAACTTGACAAATTGTGGATGGAATAAAATGAACTGGGAACTTCAAATCCAACCCCTGTAGAGCTAGACCCTTCCTTTTTTTCCTATTGAATTGCTGTTAGTGTGACAAGACTTGAAATGGGCATTTATTACGATAGTATGACTCAATAAAAAAAATTTAAAAAAAATCACAAAAAAATTTAAAAAAAATAGCAAACGATTGCAAAAGACAAGTGTGGGGGAGGGTTGAAAGAATATATATAGATGGGTTATCTGAGTATGTAAGCAATGGCTGTGAAGATCATGTAGTTTTAAACATTGTTACCTTTTAAAATCATTTATTCAATAAAAAAAAATTACAAAATCAACTGAAAGAGAACGTGTCATTCTAATTTCTTACTTGCAGCATGTACACTAAACTAGCTTAACTAACCTGCAGTATATCTTCAGCTGACTGATAGCGGTCCAAACTTCATATTACACCGATGCATTATGCTGCTTGGACTGTTACAGTTTATTCCGCTTTAATTACATGTTGAACTAATGTATGCTTAAACATTTATTTTTCAGGGAACATGGTCCAGTTCAAAGGCAGCAGAGGCAAGAGTCCAGTTAACCTGTATGGTCTTCAGTAACGGAGCAGGATATTTGCTGTAATTGGCATCTTATTTTCTTTTTAAAAACCACAAACTGTGAATGGTACATTTACTAAGAGCACATTACATGTTTCATTTACCCTTACTATGATGGGATGGAGGGCACCTTTAAGGCAAATTCCTTAAAAAACAAAATCCAAGCAATTCAACACCATGCTGGAAACATTGCTCAGAGATTTTGGTCCATGTTGACATGATAGCATCACACAGTTGTTGCACATCCATGATACAAATTTAATATTGCTCCGCATAATGGATTGGGATCTGCTGACTGTAGAGGCCACTGGAGTACAGTGAACTTATTGTCATGTTTAAGAAACCAATTTAAGATTGTTTGAATTTTGTGACATTGCACAGTAACATGGTTAATGCAGCCATCAGAAGATGGGTACACTGTGGTCATGTAAGGGTGGACGTGGTGATCAACCAAACTCGGATAGGCTGTGGCCTTTAAATTATATTCTGGTGTTACTAAGTGGCTTAATGTGTGCCAAGAAAACATCCCCTACACCATTAAGCTGTCACTAACAGCCTGAACCCTTGATATAAGACATGATGGATCCACGCTTTCACTCTCAACACCAAATTCTTACCCTACCATCTGAAGGTCACAGCAGAAATCACGACTCGCATGACTAGGTAATGTTTTTCCAGTCTTCTGTTGTCTGGTATTGTTGTTCCAACAAGGACATTTTCACCCAGAGAACTGCTGCTCACACTTTCAGGCCATTCTCTGTAAACCCTTAGAGATGCACCAAGTCGCTGTCATATGATTGGCTGTTAAGATATTGGCGTTAACAACCAGAAGTCAATGTATTCCTAATAAAGTGGCTGTAAGCATATATGAATTGGCCCTTCAAATTTTGATCATTTTTTTAATCCCCCTGTAGCTTCATATTAGTATGCACTGTTCTATGAGTGCTTTACTATAATTATTCAAAATGACTTCAGGCAAAACATACTTTTATTTTGTTTGGACTAGCAATGGAGCATGCTGGGTACATGCTGAGACAATGGGCTTAATGAAGATTTGATATTTCTGGCTCCAATAATTTAACGCAAAACTGTGCCATCTTTGCTTTTTGCAACAACTAGGCATCGTAAAATGATTCAAAGCTCAAATTATCAACACTGTGTTATAACTGCTTTTTTAAACTAAATGATTTCCCTCAAGTCCTGCTATGTTGTACCAGGGTGTAAAGTTCCATCTTTGCTAGGAAAATGTGCACCAGATCACACTTTAACACCTAAGAGCAATGTGGCAATTTTAAAATCACAGTCAATCGCGAGGCAGACAGTTTACATCCTAACGCCACATTTTGGGTTTCACTCACACCAGGCAAAAACTGAATTCTGGGGCTGCAGTAGGCATAGTGTCACTATAACTGGGCACTTGAAGGCAGGAAAAGAGTAGTTCTGGTCTTGTGAATCTCCATTTTCAATTCAGTTCAATTTGGTTGTATTTATATAGCACCAAATCACAACAACAATCACCTTAAGGCATATTATATTATAAGATCCTACAAAAAACAGAAAGCCTCAGCAATCAACCCCATATGAGTGAACACTTGGCAACAGTGGGAAGGAAAAGCTTCCCTTTAACAGGAAGAAACCTCTGGCAGAGTCAGGCCCAGGTATGGGGACGCTAACTGTTGTGAGGTGAGAGAGACAGGACAATAGACACACTGTTGAAGAGCCGTAGATGAATAATAACTAACAATTAAATGCAGTGAAAACTTTTAAAAGCCTAATTTTAAATGCAGATGATTACTGTCGAAATTTCAAGAGTGCGTATTCATTGATTCATTCATTAGTCTTGCGCTAACAGTGTAGGCAGGTTATGGTAAAATATTGTAGGGTTTTCCTGACACACTCTGGCCCCTCAGTACCAATCAATCATAGTTTAAATGTTATTACAGTCCACACATGCTGACTACTAATCTGTAAGCTTGTATCTTTTAATGAATACTTAAAGCAAGTTCATACATCATGTTGTCTTCAACAGGTTTCACGAACTTGACAATGAATTCACTGGACTTTATTAGCCTCCCCACATGTCACAACATGTGAATCACTTAAATATCTTTGGGATGTAGTAAGAGGGTAAAACTAAGGATGCTTTGAGCAAAGGAAACCTCTACCTAATATTAGCATGATGTTCCTAATGAAGATTTAAACATTATCTTCAAAATATGTGTCACCAACTTGATACGCTAGGTGTAAATTGAAACTGTGTCATCTTGTTCAAAGCATGTAACAGCTGGTTACTTCAACATTAAGAATAGAAAACTTGACAAACATGGTGTTAATGTATTGCAAAACTAACAAATAGAAAAGTATTATTTTCATAATTCCAAACTGTTGACATCAGTTTGTCCAGTCTGCATGTTTTCGCCAAGCTACTGGCCAGTGATTCTGTGCGTTCTTTGGGTTACCACCTTGTCATGGTCAGGGAGCTTGTGTGCCAAAGGAACAAGAGCTAAGCCTTGTACTGTCGCCGATGATGGACAGGTTAAAGGGTAGAAGCTTGGCAAAGAGTGATTCCAGGTCGGGACCCTTATCCTGTAAAAATTATTTTGCTACAGAAAACTCCAAGACTCTATGACGGGCATCTGAGGAATACGATGTTGGGTAGTGAAACCTGGGAGTTCTTGGAAGGCACAGGAACAAGTACTCTTTTGACAACCCCCCTTCTATCTGTGGGATATAGAATGTCAAGACCGTGTACCAAAGTGGGAAGACTACACCAACAGGAGCAGATGTGCAAAGGTACAACATGACCCTACTTGGAATGAGAGGTTGGACTGGGCACATGCTACGAAATCCAGCGCATTAACAGAGAGGCCCTGACATCGCACCCCTAAATGGGAAAAAAGAAAGGAAGGACAAGATGCACCTCCAGACAAACTCCCAGAAAGTGCGCCTTACTTGGAGCCAGCTAAAGGCCAATACTCTAAATAACACCCAACAAGAGATCTTGTTGACGGCCTGTACCCGATGGGATGAAGGGCTGAAACATGCATAGCTAGTAACAATTTTGATCTATCCAACACTTCAGCTTCATCTTGGTCAAGTAACTACAGAATTTTGTAGAAATTATTATTATTATTATAATACTTCTTTTTTTTTTTTTTACCATTTGTTCAATACATTATGATGAAATACCTACAAAATTATTGACATCCATATTAGCCTTCGTTTTACTCAAATTGCTCAAGAACAAGCTATTAGATTATAATAGGTGAGAACACACCTGTTTAGCAGTTAGGTCAGTACAGCTAGCATGACTAGCCTTTTAATTCAATCATTTTTAACAGTGCAAATGTCTGGAGCCCCTCTCATTTCTCTATATTTTGCTCCAAAGGACAGACTTTCATTTTTCAGCATGGCCTAGAGGAGTAGTTCCCCTGGCTTTCTGAAGGTCTTTTTTTGGACACAGCTTTTCTTTGTACCTGACCACTTCCAGAGGAATGTTTTGTCAAGCTATGAATCCCTCAACCATTAAAAATTCAAGGGATGAATTGGTGTTGTGCCTACACCTAACTGACAGCTTAGCAAAGAACCAGCTTTACTTTATCTTTAGGTACTAGTAACCTGTCACAAAAACACTTTTGACAGGCACAAAAACTGTGTTTTTACACCAAGATGATTCTAGACATGGTCTGCAATGTCTGTCTAAAACCAGAGGAAACAGGACATTACAGGAAAAAAAAGAAGTAGCAGCAAAACTTCAGTTCAATTCAATTTTATTTACACAGTGCCAATTTAAAACAGCAATCGCCTCTGGCACTTCAGCTGATCCATCTATGGTTTGTTGAAGCCACATGAGAACCCGTCACATGTATCATGAGTCACATAGAGCAGCTGTGGCAGTAGTTTGACTTGAAATGACAACTTTAATTTCTAAATTTTGACTATTTTTTCTCAAAACAGAATTTTTTTTCCTCCAAATGAACAATGATATTATGTTTCCTTAATCTGGCTGTATTACTCATTTGTATCTTTGAATGTCCTTCAAGAAGCCAGGAGAACCATTCCTGAAGGCTACCTAAAGAAATTGCAAGAGAGCTTGGCTAAAAGAGAGTTCAGGTTGCATTTAAGAATAAAAGTGGTCACACAAGATATTAACTTACAAACTTGTCAGAAGGGTACAAACCCAGTTTTTGTATTTCCAAGTATGTTGGCCCATTTCAACAAACCACTGCACCGATTTCCTGTTTTCCTTGCAAAATATAAAGAAATGCGGGTCAAGGATTTTTTGCATAGCACTGCATAATATATAATTTATACTAATTATATTTAGGAAATACAAGTGAAACTAAACCACGATTGCTATTGTTATGCATCTCTGCAATGAGACCTAAAAGCAGCACTATGAGGTTGTCTCTAACTATTGTAAAATGCATGTAGAATCTACACTATATTTAGAAACTGCATATCATTATTAATGCATCATCTAGACATTTTCCTATATTTGTGTTCTCATAAAAAAAAAGCTTAATGCTCAACGCGGCTTGTGTGGAGCGGTGAACATAATAAGAGTTTTATCATACTCCCCCTACCTTTCTGCCATTTCTCCCACCGAAATGACTGAGCTCCATTCCGGGCACAGTCTGGGCAGGTGTATCTGAAAATACTTGTTACATGACACTTTGGGGCTAAGTGCTCAGAGACAGTTGAGCGGCTCAGTCTGCTGCCTGTATGTAAGCACACATGAACCCTGGCCTGAGGTCAAATCGGTCCGACACATCACATTCACTCATGAGTCTGCCTCCGGGCTTCCATCTGCCAGAATGAATGATATCGGTGAGTGAGGGAAATTAATGGTGGTGCTGTAAATGCAATAAATGACGCCTCTTTCAATTTCTCTTGGACTTATCCACAGTAACAAAACAAAGAGTTCCCTCCTTGGCTGAGCAGTATGTTACTTTGCTTACAAGTATTTCAAGGAGAATTACGTGTATTTTAACCCAGTGTCTCTTTGCAGCCATTGTGGTTGTTTTAGATCAACCTCCACTCTTGACTGTCTGGAATGATGAGGTGATACGGGCCTGCGAAAACTCTCTGCAGCTCACTTCAGTCAATATGCTGCACTTAAAGCTTTTTACCCTGTCTGGCCTTAGAGAGAACAGCCAACCGTAACGTACAGTGCTGAGGCTTGAGTGCTCATGAGTCATGCTGCAACTTGGCAGCAAACGGATTTTGCAGTATATCTGAAGGCCTTATTATCTGAAGCACAGTTTGGGACAAATTCATTCCTTTCTTTCAGGGATGTAAATGAGAAGAAAATGAATTTTGAGTTCTCCCTATTTAATCTTAGCTTTGAGTTGGTTTGTAACAACGGCTTTTTTTTAAAAACATTTTTTTACACTAGTTTGTAGTGACATGAATTGAGACCAGTGAAGATGTTTCAGCACAGTGTTTAGGGTACAAACAGGTAATACCAACTGACAAGCACGATGCTGGAAGTGTGTTGATTTGGGCTTGTTGTTCTTTTCTCTGTATACTAAACTACTCCAGTGAGTATATGTGAGGGCATCTGTCCAACAGCTAAACCCGGTATTGGCTCATGCAACAATACAATGAACCTAAGTACAGTAGCAACTCTACAACAGAAAGGCTGAAAAAGAAGTGAGGTGTTACAGTGGCCCAGTGAAAGTCCAGACCTCAGCCTGACTGAAATACTGTTTATAAAGGACTGCTCAGAAACCTCAAGGAACTGAAGAGATGTTGGACAGAAGATTGGACCAAAATTCCTCCGCAATGATGTGAGAGACTGTTAAAGTCATACAGACAACATCTATTTTAATCACGGTGGTTCCACACGCTATTACAATAGTGTTTGGGGGTGTGCTTAGTATTGCACAGGACTTCATAAAAACACCTTCATGTGATTTTATGATTTCACATGCAGTGGTGGAGCCACCGCACTGGGACTGAATCTGTGCTCACAGGACCATTTCTTGGAATAGAGACTGCTGAACACTTTGTTAGTAACTTGTTGTAGGATAGGACCACCGTCTCTGACAAGCTCACCATTTAACTTTGGTTGATAGTTGGTTTGTGGCTGTGGTGTTCCCTTTTATATCGTCCATGTTACTACAGTTTGTGCTCAGTGTAGGAAACCTGCATGTAACCATTATTAACAGGCGTAACAATAACAGGGGCAGGATGTTTGGTGGATGGCTGTCCAAATTTAATCTAGCATGTCACTGTTTGTTGTCTAGTTGTGCTCGCTGCCTGTTAAATATGCTCCAAAGGATATCAAGGTTGCAGATAGAGTAATGGACAATACAGGTGGGGCTGGGAGAAAACTTGTTTTTAATAGACTTACCATGGTTGTTAGTCTTGACGGGTGCTAGTGTATTTCATTTTGGTATGTTTTGGTCTATGCCACCTCCATCACATTCCCAAATACAGACATTCATAGCAGTACTGACCACACCATTCCACATTTCTCTTGAGCTTAACTGGATCAGCTTTGCGGTCTCTGTATTCTGTCTGAGCTTTAAGCCAATTCATAAGAATAATGAACTGAGTATGTCATGCTGGGTAATTTGTTCTAATTTTTTTTTTTTAAAGAAATTTGATAAAGTACTCCATCCTTTTTTATAGAGTCTCCCATTGTCAGACATAAGTAATTCAATAACTGACTGGCAAGCAGTGTCTTGGCCAGATTCAGACTGGTTCCGTTGTTATTCCATGAGAAATGAAGCAGATAAGAGTTGATCCAAGTGATAAATGTGTAATTTGTCCAAATGAGGGAGGCCCTCATATATAAAAAAAAAATGTAGGCGTGGCCAAATCAACAATCTGGAACGTTCTTGAAAAGAAGGAAAGCAGTGAGCAGCTCACGGTAACGCCACAGAAGACAACTAAAGTACATCACTGCAGCGTTCTCTCACTGGTTCAGAAAAACAACATCAATCCAGATCACGAACACCCAAGGACACTCTTCAGACTCTGAAGTGTAGAATCAAGACATGCCTCAATAAACGTAAAAACAAGGTGTAAACCACAGTTTATGCTTAAAAATGATGTCAGATTAGAATGTGCCAGACAATATCGAAGACTCTGCACAGTTCTGGAAAAATTCATTACCGATTGATGTTAATTTTGAGTTAAACCACCTTAAATTAAAGCTGAAAGCCTCTACTTTCATTACATTTGATTTAAAAGCTTTAAAAATATGCATTACAGTAAAAAAAAAAAAAAAACAACCCCAAAAACTATGGAACTAATTATCAGCATGAGCGCTGTGGTGTAAAATCCCGAACTATAATTTTTATTGTTTCAAGCAGGGCCCTTTCTGCAGTGTAGAGCTTAGATACCTTTTTACTTCCAGTCTCTGTGCAAAACTAAGCTCGCTGCATGGCAAATCCTCTTAATCTTCTCAGCTCTTTGTAAAAATATGCACATTTCCCACAATGCAAGTCTATTTGGTGAGTTCCAATTCATGATCACGGTATTAACGGAGACACAAAGTGCTAATAACTGGTGGTAGTCAACAGGATAAGGTTAGATTTAATACTAACACAAGCAATATCGTTAAAAGGCCAAAAAAATATGCTTAAACATACACACAATGAGAACATGCGATCAGCAACAATCACCTTTATTTTCATTACAGCACATACACTCAAACTGATAGAAATACAAAAGTTCCTATTATCCCTTCTTTACAGTGAAGTTTAGAATATGCTACAGTTATATAGACACATCCCTTATATTTGAAATGATACAAACCGTGACTGACATCCTCTAACTTATCAGTTAATACTTCCTTTCAAACAGGTCATGAATAAATGACCCAAAGCGACTTCATGCAGAACATCAGATGCATTTCTTAAAATACAAACTGGAGTGTGGCTCGTTACAGTTGCGGTGGAGAGAATGGATGCTTTGTAAGATAAAATCTCACTTGACACATTAATCCAATGGGAAACACCCAATTCATCCCACTCAAGATTATACCTCACTTATTATGGTCTAACAGCACAATAAAACAGACTTAAAAAAACAAAACTCCTTCACAGAGATAATAACATTAACATCCCAGTGTAGATTCCTGGATCCTCTTTCATTGCTTTGAGTCGCAGCATGTAATACACCCTCCTGTCCCCTGATTATCATAACTGGAATGATCTGAACAAGCTGGCGACAGAAAGGCAAGAGAAACCTCAACAACGGCGCTTTCATAACCTGCACAGCCGTGGAGTCAAGTGAGATCAGAAGAATGCCAGAAAGTTTTCAGTCGTGACAACACTGACAGAAATCCTCACGCTATACACGGGCAGTAACTTTTACAACAGCCCGCACTTTCATTCTGCTCCAAAGTTCAAGTTTGAAGCAAATAAACTCGTTATTATATGATCTAGTGCAACTTTTAAAACAACAACAAAAATAAGAAAAGTGTAACAGCTGGAGATCAGTAGTGACATTTGGGTGACCCCGATTTTTTGTCCTCGAAGCTTAAAGAAAAGCAGCTTGAGTAATCGCCACAAATTCGCTGACATATTTCTGAAAATGAAAAAAAAACAAAAAACGAACGAGGGCTAAAATCTGGCCGGCGCCAGCTTTAAAACGCCCGTTACGTTTGTGCATGCAAGCCAACTACAACACTAAAAGAATGACACGAAGATTCACTGGCCCTGAAATGCTCGCTTGTTTCCGTGAAACAAGTCTTAAAAGATGCATTAAAATGTCGATTTAAAAAGAAAGAAAAAAAAAATTGCCACTGTAAAAGCAGGCATTTAGAGTGAAAGGAGCGAAAGGCTGGGTCTGAATGCACCTTCGTGGACATTCAGTCAACTTTCTTGCTGCGCAGTCTGAGTGTGTCCAGCAGGTATCTGCAGGCGGTGCCGCTGTGCTGCGAGAGGAGTGTGAGGAGCTTCCCGTGGATGAGCGTCAGCAAGGTCTGGTGGCCCGTCGCCCAAACCCGGTACCAAGGGCCGTAAAATGGATCGGACACAGCCGGGCAGAGCATGTTATTCAAGTTGACCTCAGTCGCCTGGAGGAGAGCAGAGATGAGACAGAGTAAGACCTAATTTGATGCCAATATGAATCCAAATTTATTCAGCTGGATAATATTTTTTCTAGCAAATGTTATGGTTGACTTCGCAGTACATAGCTTTACAATCATTATCTTCTAATAGATTTCTGCTCCAAAAAACAGACACTTAATTGACTGATGTCAGACTTCATTGGCTGGAAATCCTCCATAACTTATTAACCGGCTGTTAAATGAGTCACATCATTGTAATTACTAAAGGTTTTCAGTGGTTTTACAACCATTTATTCAGCACATGCTAAAAAAAGACAAATATCAGCACTGTGGTCCTTACAATCAGAATTCATTAATTACCCTGTGCTATCGTTTTCAATCAAGCAGCTACTCACTGGCCTCCTTGTATCAGAAACACCATCTAGCTTACTGCCTTACTGTTGGGGAATGATTCTGATTGACATCCAGAAGAAAATAAACTGAATGTTAATCCAAAACAGGAGATGAATTTGGAGGCTAAAGTCGTGAACAAGCCAAACAGAGAAAGTGAATAAGCAGTAGTGGATCATCAATTATTAGGTGTTAATATCTCAGGACTTAGCAATATCATATATATATATACACTTACACACACACACACCCACACACACCAGCTACTTTGTTAGGTACACCTGTTCAACTGCTAATTAATTCAAATATCTCAGCCAATCATGTGGCAGCAGCTCAATACCATTTAGTTATGCAGACATGGTCCAGACAACCTGAGTTCAAATGTAGCGTCAGAATGAGGAAGGTGATTTAAGTGGCTTTGAATGTGGTTGTTGGCGCCAGACTGGTTAGTATTTCATTAACTGCTGACCTAACTGGGATTTTCCCCACGCAGCCATCTCTAGGGTTTAGAGAATGGTCTGAAAAGAAGAAAATACCCAGCGAACGGCAGCTCTGTTGGCGAAAATGTCTCGTTGATGCCAGAGGTCAGAGGAGAATGGCTAGACTGTAGGTATTCAGCAGAGCATCTCTCAACGCACAGCATGTCAAACCTTTAACCAGATGGGCTAGCACTCCTGTCAGCTAAGAACAGGAAACTAAAGCTACAATTCTCACAGGCACAACAAATGTGGACAGAAGATTAGAAAATCGTTGCCTGGTCTGATCTCTTGATTTTTGCGGTGTCGTTCAGATGGTAGAGTCAGAATTTGGCATAAACAACATAAAAGCATGGATCCATTAAGCCTCGTAGCAGTAGTTCAGCCTGCTGGTGCTGTAGTGGTGTGGATATTTTCGTGGCACAGGTTGGGCCCCTTAGTATCGAAGTGAGCACGATTTACACACCACCGTGCTCCGTGTCCATCCTTTCATAACCACAGTGTACCCTGTAATCTGCTTTCTTCAACAATGAGCTCACTGTACTCAAATGGCCTCCAGTCACCAGATCTTAGTTCAAAAGAGAGCCTTTGGGATTTGATACAACAGAATATTTGTATCATCTGCAGCCACCGTGTAATGCTATTCTGTCAATATGGACTAAAATCTCTGAGGATTGTTTCCAGGAACGTTTTTCAAGCTGTACTATGAAAAATTAAGTCCGTGTCTGACCCGGTACTAGTAAGGTGTAACTAACAAAGTGACCAGTGAGTGTATACCCCTCTTAATGTGAGTAAAAATAAGTTATTTATATGGGAAAGGTTTGCACTACCTATGTTGTTCTTGTTGCCATGAAACTGTCTCGTACACAGGTTGTCCTACCTTGAACAATTTTGATAAGCATTACCAACAGCATCCTGACAACACTCCACATGAAGCTCTGCGCCTGTGCTGTCACAGTTAGGCCCTCATTGCTTAGAAGCCTATGCCTGCCAAATGTTTCTGCTTCTAACACAAAAAACCCCCTCTTCCCTTTCTACCCCAGTGACACTCTGTTTGATTTTTATTACTCACTTATTATTTTTATAAGTAGTATAAAGGAACAGCACCTTGTTTCCTCATACAAGATGGTATAAAACAATCTGAATCAGCTCATTCAGTTTTAATATTTACTTTTTGTAAATCATTTCTGTCAAAATTTAAGTGGTAATTTCGTAGAATTAGAAACTTAAATTAAAGTGGGGGAAAAAAGGTTGTTTGTCGGTGTTCATAAGAATGTCGCATGTTCAGAAACACGCCTACATGTGTGCATCACTGTGGGGACCAGTTCAGACACGTGTGGGCCTGATGGCACTCCCTCATAGGCACGCATGGATTTAAAACATGACAACGATTAAACCTGCTGCCTCTGTTTAGCTTCCTAAGGTAGACCAATTCAAAAAGAACAGCAATCGACTGACGCTTCAATTTTAAGATGCTGATTAACTATCCAGGACATGTTGGGGGCAAAAGAATGCTTTCTCGGTGACAAATCACCCAGAGTACTTTTTGTTTAAATTGTAAAGTGTGTAAAATATTCCTGTTTCCCAAAACTCTGTGTCAGAATACTACAGTAATCCTTTTTGAAACATACTAAGGCAGGGATGGTGTAATAAGGAGAGGGTGAAATAGCACACAGTGTCCAGCAGAGGGCTCTATCTTACCAGGCCAAGGAGCTGCAGGAAGGTGAAGTGATAGAAGAACAGGATGCCCGTAGAGAGCACAGCCCACCACATATCTCCCAGAGGCTCAGGCTTGTACACACCTGCAAAACGAAACACTTTTTTTAAATTAAAGAGACAGCAAGTACACAATGTGTCACGTGTGCCACTTCTGGCCACCTGTTTGATAACCACATGAAAACTAGAACGACCAAAGCTATATCTATACACTTCCTCTTTCATGTGTCCTTAACACGTCAGCAGAGTTGACAGAGAAAGTGGAACCAGAGAAAAAACAAGAAACAGGATATGGTGTCAAACTGGCTTTTCCTGTTTTCTCATTGCTGGCATTTGGAGGACAAGTACCAGGGAGTCGCACCAAATGTACTCTTGTCGCACAAGCTTAATTCTGAAGATGTTGGCATGCTGTAAATGTAATGTAAATGTAATTCAATGTAATGCTTTAATCGGCATATTTGAATGGGACAGAAATTACAGTCTGACAGAATCACGCTTGTACGACTGCAGCCTGAGGAAAAGGCGATCCCAGGCATCCAGTATGGGTTTTCGATGTTCTTTGCACACAGAGATTTTTCAAGATTTCGTGAATTTTTAATGATAGAGATGTACTACAGATGAAGAGATATTCAAAGTCACCACAATTTGAAAACTGAGGAACATCACTTTGAATTTGTAGATGCTGTTTATGGCAGAATGGAGAACCTCAGCCCATTTCCACTTTCTGTTGTCACCATCAAGGTCAAAACGAGCTACTATTTTTCCACATGTAAAATGTGTGAATTTAAAAATGTGTTCTACCGCCAAGAAAATATAGCTTTGAGATTTGCAAACCACTGCATTCTACATTTATTTATACGTTTTACCACAGACATCGTCAGTCTGGACACCACGTGGACAAGGGGCACGCAGTCCCCTAACCTTTGAAATTCAGGTGTTTTGGCGCCCACTACCACATGCCTGCCTTGCAGAAAAATAGGTTGTTGTAAAGAGCTCTGTACTCGTATTGCAATAGGAAGCCACCATTGCAACATGTCAGTGTGTGAAATATCTGGGAGGGATGAAATTTCACAGTTACCTGTAACAGGCATTATTGCATTTAGGAGCTACAGAAACTTCACCATGAAACAGCAGTCTGTGCCAAGTTACAGAGTGGGGTTCACAGCTGTTGAGATGCACACTGTGCAAAATTCATCAACGCTCTGCTGACACCAGTGTTAATTTTGTTGACTAATAATTTTCATCATAGTTTGTCTCAGACTTTTGTCATTGGGCGAAAATAAGAAGATAACTAAATAAACGCAAATGTAGGAGGGAAAAAACTACGATGAAATGTACTGATAGTTCAGTGATTAAAAACTTTATGAAAATATTCTGGAGAGATGCAATCCAATCAGACATAATCAAGCTGTGTTGAAAGGAAGGGCAAATTTGGAAGTGATCCCATTAGAAGTAATCTCCTAGTAGTTTAAGGTTAGATGAGCACATTTGATCTGCCCCTGGGAAATTGAAGAACGTGTGTGTGTGTGTGTGTGTGTTTAAATGGTCCAACTAGCTCCCAAACAAATCTAAATTTGCTGTCAAAAGTACTACTGTCCCAAACCTCCTCTGACGTTATCATCAACACAAAAACTGCAGTTGGTGCTTCGTAGCATGGGTTTCTCTGACATTAAGCACCAATGGCAGCTCCTGTAGATGTAATGTGTAAGGGGTGCAGTACTTTCAACCATAAGCAGTATGAAATCTGCTATATGGAGATCAAGGAAGTCAGTAGCGCTGTTTGAAAGTTAGACAACCATATACAGGAGGCCCTTTAATACAGCTATGACTCCTTTCAGTTAAACTGTTTTTATATTTGCTCTTCAGTATCATGTAAGTGGAAATGACCAAATAATCTTTCAGTAACAGACGCTAAACAGACAAAGCAAAAAGCTGGTATCCACAGCATCTCTAATGCTCCTGACAAAAAGGGAATCCATCCATGGAGATATTGACACTTTCCTTGGCTAACATGTGAAAAGTCCAAATGAAGAAACACCTACCTCCTTTCCTAAAAAGATAAACAGGCACCAGGTACATCATGGAGTGTTGGATGTAATAGATCTCTTTCTCAAATGGCAGCTGAGAAAATGAAAAGCAAACAAACCATTTTAATTATTTTACAAACACACAGATACAGCAGAACAGCCTCAACTTGCTCTGGGCCCGGAGGAGGAATCTTAAAGACTTCTGGCCTCACGGTCACCAACTATGCTACTGCTTAACAACCATGAAAGACAACATTAACAAAAAGTGAATAAAGATAAAAGAACAGCAGGTCCACCATCTGTCTATTTTAGCGCCCTTTATATGGCACCTTTCTTCTGACAACGTATGACCTCGTTAATGATCACCATACAAACTCTATAGTTGGAGAAAAAAAAAGAAAAAAACCCTGTATGAAACAGTGTTTACAGCAGTATGAATCACAGCTCCCGTTTCTCAGGGATTACGTGTACAAATGCTGACCTTGTTTTTTTTTTTTTTTTTTAGGGTGGAGGGGGGGGGGGGGGGTGGGGGGGGGTTTTTTGGGG
>VUQR01023949.1:14985-33971 GCA_015108515.1 Hemichromis elongatus | reverse complement strand
ATGGTAGCTAAAGCGCTTAACACTATCTCACTATTCTCCCAGGCGTCAGGACTGTGTCTGAATATTAACAAATGTGAATTGTTACCTATCCACACGTGTTCTGATTCCAACATAGCCTCTATAAGAGTAGAATTGGAAGTTAAATATTTAGGTATATTGATTTCTAGAAATATGGCCCGAAGAGAAGACAACAACATCTGCAAGCGTATCATCGACATGAAGAAATCCCTTAGTCGTGGTTGACCAGGGATATCACTATATTTGGCAGAGTCATCCTTTCCAAAGCTGAAGGTGTTTCTAAGTTAATTTATCCTTGTCATTCTCTTTATATTTCTCCCCAAAATATTAGGAAAGCCAACTCAATTATTTTTCAATTCCTGTGGAAAAACAAAACCCACTATATTAAGAGATCACAGTTGGTTAAAGACTATGAGAAGGGTGGTGTCAGAGCCTTAGACTTTGAATCAATGATCGGAACTTTTAAGATCAACTGGCTCAGAGCTTGTTTATCTCAGTCTGATTCCACGTGGTTTCATATACCCAGATCTTTATTTAAGAAATTAGGAGGAATTGATTTTCTATTAAGATGTCACTTTGAAACTAGTAAAATACCCGTTACACTCTCTAACTTTCACAAACAGATTCTTCATTTTTGGAAAATGATGTTTACACACAACTTTTCTCCTCACATGTCTACCCTATGGAACAATAGAGTGATAACTGCCAACAAGAAGTCATTATTTATCAGGAACTGGTTTGAGAGTGGTATCTTGTTTGTAACTGACTTGCTGGATTCGAGTGGTGCTTTATTGGATTACGTGTCTTTCTCGAAGAGACACGACTTTAATTGTCCATTAAAAGAATACAGAAAAGTTTGCTGTGCTATCCCTTTGGCCCTAAGGCAGCTGATACGCAACACAATGCTACACTCTGAGGTCAATCCAGCGCTGCCAAACTTAAAAATTGGTAACTGCAACCTAAATGATAGTAAATGTAACAATAAATTTATTAGTGTGAATTTCAAATCTATTCTTTTCCAGGGGTTTAACTCAGGGAGATATTTGCAGGCCCTTCAGGGGGATCAGTCACTCATGGAAAAGGCGTTCTCAAAATTCATCAAGTGGCCTGTCTCCCCAAAAATGAAAGAAACTCATTTCAAGATAATTAATAATATATATCCTGTGTCTGAATTTCTAAAGAGGAGGTTTAAATTTGAGGTTAACCATTTTGTGATTCAGCATGTGAAACATTACACCATTTGTTTTTCTCATGTCCTGCATCGGCTGCCTTTTGGTTAGAACTACACAGCTGGTTATCTCTCAAGATCAACGATATCCCCCAGTTCAATATTTCTGACATTATTTTCTAAATGGCTAAACAACATCCATCTGTCTCTACTGTGATTAACATTGTCATCCTGTTAGGTAAATACCATATACATTGTTGTAAATGGAGGAATAGAAAACCATCCTTTACATGGTTCATCAACAAACATTATTTCATGTCACTTAAAAAACTGAAGTCAAGCAGATTTGCCACAATCTATGATGACATTTCCCATTGGTTACTGTTTTGATCACTACCTCTATTGTGTGTCAACCTGTGCTCCCTTCGTTAATACTGTGAATTTTTGTCTAGCCCCCTGCCCCCATATCCTTGCTGTTAGTTTTGTTGTATTGACTGTGTTCTTTTTTTAGTTATCCTGCACGAGAGTTCATTTGCACTTATTGTGTAATGTTGTTTGTGATTGTATTGTTCCAATTGTTAATAAAAAAAATGTACAGCTTCTGTAATTATCCCCTCATTATTTACATGGAAATTTTACACTTATCACTCTGCTACTGACGTAAAATAACTACCCTGTCTTTATTATCTCCGCGTGAGATAGCCAATGATTGTAAATAAACTGTCTATGAAGCTAGCCGCTAAGCTAACGTTAGCTAACCTGAAAAAAATAAAGCACACAGTACTCACGACCAGCCGTCGTCGGTGTCGATGCGTTGACAGCAGTGACTTCCTTCGGTTTGTAAGCTTGCCCAGCTTTGAAGCCTTTCAAAGTAACAACAAAATACAATGTACCTCTCTCTGGATATTCGGCTTCCCGTGTCTGGTAAATGCAGCCGAACATTTTATTTAAACCTCACGTGTTGCATCAAAACAGTGTCCGATCTTGCACGCACAAGAAAATGTTGAGGTTTCCGTGAACGCGTTATCAGATATTTGTTTTAAATAATCAGTTGATTATTTGCTCACTACATTTGTGTCGATTTTACTTTCATCAAAAACATAAAAAAATATAGCTCGGTAGCATCTTATCAAAAATAATAATGCTTCGGTTAGTCAGTGCAATTAAAAACGCAAGTACCTTCATACGCTCAGTATCCGCGAAACATAAAACCAATTCTATCGCTTTGCACCAGAGGATTGTGGGTATTGAGGTTTGGCGTCACGTTTTTAAGATCCAGCATGGCAGCGAAACAGAAAAGGTCTGTTAATATTTTCTTTATTATGCGATGAATAAAATGAGATTTACCCTGTATCATATGTTGATGTTTACAGTTTACAGTCTGACCAGTTAGTCGTAAAAGTCATTCTAACGCTTTACGACTGTATATTATTCACTAAAGTGCTAGCATAAAGTCGTCATGCTAACTGGAATACCACTGCTATATTCTAAGTCAGGTTTCTCTTTATGAAAATAGTAGTAATAATAATAAAAGGATCCCGAGTGTTTTAGGGAGACATTTGCCATCTCACTGACAAATGAAGAGTTAAACAACAAAATGTTTGTAAGTGAAACTGTAGAAAAACTGTAGAACAGTTAGACCACACACACACATTTATCGACTTGCTTCTTATGAATTGTCTTTCTTGTAGGAAATTAGAAGACTTGAGTGTGGATGAGTTCCTGCTGACAGGTTTTGAATCTGACGAAGAGACTCCCAAACAGAATGGGCTCAAGAAAAAGACAGATCGACACTCTCCAAGCCCTAAGAAGTGAGTCTTTATATTTATTGTTGTGATGATGAATTTCCTACCGACAAAAAAGACTTTTAGCGGGTGAAAAAGACTCCCAGAAAGGGGCAATTACTTATTCACATAGGGCTAGGTAGGTTTGGAAAGCTTTATGCCTTAAAAAAATTGAATAATCATTTAAAAACTGCATTTTGTTTTTACTTGAATTATCATTGTCTGATATTAGCAATTTCTTCTGATCTGAAGCATTTGGGTGTAACAAATATGCAAAAAAATGAAATTAAGAAGGAGCCCTTGAAATGAGCTTTTCTGTATAATGTACAGTTAGAAATGCAGAAAATGTTTCAAAGCTCCTTAACTCATTTTGTACGTACTCTGTATTTGTAGAGATCAAAAGTCTAAAGGTAAGGCCTCTCAGCACAAGGAGCAGCTCTCCAGATTAAAGAACAAAGATCCCGAGTTCTACAAGTTTCTGCAAGAAAACGACCAAGCGCTTTTGAATTTTGACGACACCGACAGCTCTGATGATGAAGACGAGAGAGGGTACCACAAACTACCATCTAAACTGGAGGTAAGGGGGCTGCTTGCTTTCTGGTGAGAGTTCTTTTGGAAATTAGGAGATCCTCATGCTGCCGTGTTACATATTTGTAGGAGGCCAGCTCTGGTGACGAAGAAGATGATGATGATGAATATGCTGCAAAAAGTTCAAAGAAAGCCAAGAAGGCAGCAGATACTATCAAAGTCACAGACAAAATGATAGACGACTGGAAAGTGGCCATAAAGAAAGAACCCACAGCTCATCTCTTCAGAGAAGTCACACAGGCCTTCAAGGCTGCTGTCGCCACAACGAAGGGTGAAGAGGGCGGTCAGTGCCGGTACAAAGTAGCTGACAGCTCAGGTGGGTCTTCATATTTGTATTCATCTATGTACGGATATAAAACAGTTTAATTTAAAATTAAAGCACCAGTCAAACAGGCCTAGAGGCCGGTCAGCAACCATTTTCCATCCACTAATCACGAGGGGAAAATGTGTGTTCTCCAACCAACCGGATCGACTTGGTTTTTAGAGTTTTTCATTATGTGGTAGGACCTGGTACCAGGTAGTTTTATCGTACCTACTCGGCCGGGGTTTCAAGCGATCCGAAGCAATCTAAAAAATGTGACGTCATCACACTGCATCCCACCGGTTGGCTAGTCATTGGTCATGAGAGCATCTCCTTCATGAAAATCAAAACAGCCATTTTTGAAACAAAGCAACAAGGAAACACAGCAGTCCCCAAGTCTGATTTAAAAGCCATACACCGAGCAGCAGATATACCATCGCCGTAACATCCATGGGACATTTGGACGCATTGCTATAATGAACCCATGCACAATTGATGGGACGAATGGAAAACAAGTGGAGCCGTGTCGAGCTGATCCCACTATGTACTGATGGCAAAAGGCTAAAAGAGGTATACAGTGATGCATCGGAACCAGATCAGCATCTTCCATACAAATTGCCTTCGACTGCTGCAGTCTGCTAGCAAAGAGAGCAATTATGAGGAGGCTTTTGGTGCAGCACCCTTAAACTGACCAGGATTAGAGGGAAACATTATGGTTGTTTACCCCTCAAGTTTTTTTCACTTTCTTTGAACATTTTTTTCTACCGTTGGAAATTTGCTGACATCTCTGAGTCCTTATATTGAGGTGTCGATTTTTATTCTCTGACTGATAAGTTTTTTTTATTTGTTTGGTCAACAAATAAAAAAAAAAATGTGGGAAATGCACAGGAGGAATTGAGAGTATCGAACAGGCCAATCACAGTAGCAGTTACAAATGTAATTGCAAATGTACAGTTACATTAGCACATCAGGTTACATTGTAGTGTTTCAGAGGGGTTATGTCATAATGTATCGACAGCGTAGATTTAATGTTAATTTGAATATTGCTCTATTTAAAGCTGCTTTAAGCATTACGTAAGAAGCTTGTAAGATTCACAAACACCAAAAAATGAGTAAGGTTAAACATCCACTGTCTAGGGCTGTGCAACATGACCAAAATCTCATATCCCGATATAAGACATCTATCGTCCCGACAACGATATAAATCACAAAAATGTTACAATTTGTCTAAATTTTGTCTATTTCGGGCAAATCGACTTGTGTTTAGTGTTTTCAGCTGGTTTCACCAGTGTTTTCACCTGGAGTCGAGTGCTACATAAGTTAAAACGGCCACAGTTTTCTTTGAGTATTTATTACATGGCTTGCTGTGGGAAAAAGCCCGTTCTAAGGTTTATTTTTTTAGCACCCGACGGCATTTTTTAGCTTCTCATC
This sequence comes from Hemichromis elongatus, assembly GCA_015108515.1. Taxonomy (NCBI): domain Eukaryota; kingdom Metazoa; phylum Chordata; class Actinopteri; order Cichliformes; family Cichlidae; genus Hemichromis; species Hemichromis elongatus. The sequence continues at coordinate 28,681 of VUQR01023949.1, read as the reverse complement.
CGTAGACACTCTGCATAATATTTTGCATGATTCAGTTTATTTTGAAAAATCTCAACAGGATCTTCAGCTTTATTGTGAAAGGATTATGTGGAAAATAAAAAAGCACATGGCGGAGCCACATGCTGGGTTTACTGTCGTTGTTGCTAATGACTACGCATAAAGACAGTGGCTTGTCCGTCGGCAGTGTGAGAGAACTTTAAGAAATTCTACAGTGACCATCAAAACGATGAAAAAATATCGCTGTAAAGAGTTTATTTGCGACATCATGAAACAAACGATAGCGTAATATGAATATGATATATATCGTTATATCGAACAGCCCTACCACTGCCCATTGTGATGCCCAATATACATTAATACCATAAATGGGATAGGAAGCACGCTTGATTAGCATTAAGGATACACACCATGTGTTTTGGCGAGGAAACAATAAATGTAACTCGCTTGTTTGCAGTCAAATAAAGGTTTTTGTTGTTATTCCAAACAAACATGTATTTTTGTGAACACATTCTAACACAGACATTTTCCCCCTTGAATGAACATCACCCCAAACATAGAGTCGTGATCTGGTTATTCCACAGAGAAGCTAGAAAGTTTATTTATGTTAACCCACCACGGATTAAAAACATGCCGATCTCTGTCACAGAGAAGAAATTGAAAACACAGTTTATCAGCAACAAAAAGTCCTCTGGCAGTTCTCGAATCTTTTCTTTAAGATCGATTGTTTCTCGAATTGTGTTATTGTGATGACATAAGTGCATTTATATTCAGTCCTTGTGCTATTTATGAAAGATGCAACACTTAAGCATGCGTGATGTTCTTTTTCTCTTTGCAGTGTTCAATGCTTTGGTCCTGTTCTGCATCAAAGATATCCACGGAGCTCTGCAGAGGATGCTTAACCTGAAGCCAGATAAAGACCAAAAAAAGTACAAAATCCACAGTATTCACAGCCGTCTCATTTCTCATCGATTGTCTCAGTGTAGCCAAGAAGGGGAATAAAAAAAAGCTGTTTACTCATTTCTTTGTTTGTCTTGCGGTTTGTTTGCAGGTCAGTGCTTCCTTCGTCTAGTCCAAGATGGCAAAAGAATCAGATGGACATAAAGATGTATCTCAGTGGAGTGGTTCAGGTTTGCTCTTTACTTCCTGTCTCTTCGTTTTTCACCACTTAGATTTCAGGCAGATACGTGCAATAAAGAATACAGGGATTCATTATTGTGAAACAGAGTAGTTTCTGAATATCTGCTGTCAGATCATTTCTTGTTCTTGGTTTTCCTCTCACTCGCATGTTTCCCACCTGTAGCTGTTATCCAGCCTAACAGAGGCTACAGTCATCTGCGCGGTCCTGAAGCACACCAACCAGCTCGTACCGTATTACCTGTGTCTACCCAAACAGTGTCGCCACCTGATTAAGGTGAGAGCTGGATGACATGGAGTAAAATATTCCAGTATTTATTGACAAATGATGTCTTAATATGTCTTTTGTTTTTGTTTCCTTTTCATGTTTCTGACTGTAGCAACTAATGAAGCAGTGGAGCACGGGCGAAGAGACGAGTCGGGTTCTTGCCTTCCTGGCCCTCAATAAAATCTGCCGCCAGAAACAGGAAACGTACCTTAACCCCATTCTTAAGGTAAGCTGCATGAATTGTGGCGTATACAGCAAACCTGTATCTGGTCTTTATTTGCCTTTATTGGCAAAAGGGGAAAAAACAGACAAGATTACATTTTATATTCTTTTTTTTAATTTCAAAGTCATTTAAAAGCAAATCCAGCCTGAACAACCAGATATGTTCTTTGTACTTTTTTCTTTTTTTTATTAAGAATAATTGTCCTCCTCTTTGCAGCAAATGTACATTTCTTATGTACAAAACTGCAAGTTCACTTCTCCCAACGTGCTGCCCATGATCAACTTTATGCAGAGAACTCTGACAGAGATGTACGCCCTGGACACACAGGTCACTTACCAGCACGCCTTCATCTATATCCGACAGCTGGCCATTCACCTCAGAAACGCCATGACCATGAAGAAGAAGGTTGTTTGTTTTGGCTTCTTTTTGCTGTTTGTGCTCACTTAAAACGGTATTTATAGAGACTAACAAGTATACATCTGTCGTGAGTCATTTAGGGCTACAAGTGAAGGATCATTTTTGTAATTATATAAAATTCAAATATATATTTGCTTTAGAAATGCTCATGCACATAAACAAAGATATACGGTTGGAGCTTTCTCCAGTTTAAAAAAAGTGATTTAAAGCTATATACTGACTGAGCAACCACACATGGTGACTCAGAGCTGTTCTCTGATATATGGATGCTCATCCTGATACACGTTTGACCCTTTTTTTTCTCTTTAATAGGAAACCTATCAGTCCGTTTATAACTGGCAGTATATTCACTGTCTGTTCCTGTGGTGTCGGGTCCTGAGCACACTGCACCCCAGTGAGGTATTGCAGCCTCTGATCTATCCGCTTTGCCAAGTCATAATTGGCACCATCAAGTAAGTATACATAAATATGTTAAGAAAAAAAGCTTTTAAAAGATTAAAAACTCAACCCCAGAGTCTTATATATAAATATAGCCATGACTTGACCTCAAATATACACTAAACAGCCACTTAAATTATATCATACACTTATGTTACACCTCGCTAGCGCCTCCATTTGCTCTCAGAACTGGCTTAATTCTTCTTGGCATAGATTCAACAAGCTGCTGGTAAAATTCCCCCTTTGGTCCATATTGACATGATGACATCACACAGTTGCTGCCTTTTAGTTGGGTGCAAATCCGTGATGTCACTTGCTCATTCCACAACATCCCAAAGGCGGTGTGTTGGATTGAGATCTGGAGACCTTTTGAGTACAGTGAACTCATCATCATGTTCAAGAAACCAGTTTGAGATATTTGAGCTTTGTGACATCCTGCTGGAAGTGGCCATCAGAAAATGGGTTCACTCTGAGACACACGCCATTCAGTAACAGGATTTTGAAGTAGAAGTGGTAATTAAATGATGCTCAGTTGGTACCGAGGGTCCCAAAGTGAGCCAAGAAAATATGCACCACTAGCCTGAACTGTTGATACAAGGCAGGATGGATCCAAGCTTTCGTGTAGTTTACACCAGATTGTGACCTTAACATTCGAATGTTGCTGCAGAAACTGAGAATCCTCAGACCAGGAAACGTTTTTTGAAATTTTTGTCAGTCTGTGTGAATTGCAGCCTCAGTTTCCTGTCCTTAGCTGATGGGAGTGGTCTTTAGAGATGCTCTTCTGTATACGTTGGCAATAATGATTTACTATAATTTGACTTACTGTTGTCTTCCTATCACCTTGAAGGATTCTGGCCAAGCTCCTCTGACTCCTGAAAGCAGCAAGTTTTCAGGGGTCAGAGGAGCAAGTTTTTGCCCAAAGATCTGCCTCGAGTGGGAAATTTTCCCTTTTTAGGAACTTTGCCTGTAAACCTCAGAACGATTGCACAGGAAAATCACAGTAGATCAGTAATTTCTTAAATACTCAGACTGGTCTGTCAAAGGTACATATTCACCTTGGAGTTGGCTGATTAGATCTTTGCATTAACAAACATGAACAGGTTTACCTAATTAGGGGAACCATTGTTTGTACTTCTGCAATCTGCATCTTTTTTTTTTTTTGAAGAGATTTTTGTGATTCCTTTACCCAAAACTCTTGTAACTCATAAAGTTTTGCTTTCAAAATCGTGACAGAATTTTTTTTTTGTGCGTGTTGCCAACAGCAGGTGGAGACATTGATCACCGTTTTCTCTTTCAGACTGGTTCCCACAGCGAGATATTACCCTCTGAGGATGCACTGTTGCAGAGCGCTCACTCTGCTATCTGGCAGCACCAACACATTTGTGCCCGTTCTGCCTTTCCTCTTGGAGGTAAGGCTTCACGTCATCTCCAGTAACCACCATGCAGATCTAAAAGCGTATCAGAGAGGGGTCAGGTTTCGAGTGGCCCGAGTCTCTCGCACCGACACACAACTTGAAGCCCTCGGATAGTTTGAGATAATCTACTATAAACAGCCCGTTGGTTGACTTTAGTGAAATGGAAACAATGAAAAGGTAGATGTGATGAAATGTTCCGTCGGTGGTTTGCTGCGGAAAAACATCAGTGGCATATGAAATGCATTTTGGTCTCAACGGCCACAACTGTAGGAGCTCAGGAGGAAACATTCAAAGGGTAGAGCTGTGAGAGACACCTTTGTTATCAGACCAATCACGGGTCACCAACTGACAACATTTTCGCTGGATCAGGTGCTAGTCACGTGACCGCGTAGTGTGCCTTTGTGCGCAAGTTTTCATGCACGCTGTGCGGCTTTGTTGTGGTTTGCTGGAGGAGAGACATGTGCTGGCGACTGGCTCGGCCCGCTGGGAGTGGTCAGCGCATGTCTGCCTGTATGTGTTTGTGTGCGCATGCAGCAGTTTGACCGAAGCGATAAAGACACGGTTGTGGTTTACACTCTGGTCCTAGCATGCTGTGCAGACCACATCCTCTCTGCCTATGGCCCACTCCCCACTTCTCTCCCCGTCATACATACAGATACACTCCGACCCCTGCCTCCCTCGCTCCATCCAACCCCTAACAGCAAGCTGTGTTTATTTGTGACGCGCAATGCTTCCTGTGTTTTTTCTCCTTTACTGTTCCCCTAGTTAAAGTCAGGCTGAGGTACGCTGCTACTGTTTTAATTAGAGCAGCAAAGGCAGCCCCTTCCTCCTGTGTGTCTGCGCCTGTGTGTGTGTTCTCGTATCTCCGAGGGGGGTGTATGATTTGGAGCTTCCTGCTTGTGTAGCTGTGTCTATGCGTGTGCATGCATGTGTGTGAGAGAGTGAGAGAGTGCACCAGGGTTGGCCCATGCCTTCCCACTTCCCCTGGCTCCCCCGCAGACCGCCACCACATCCTATGTTTGTACAGACAGCACCGGCCAGGAGCGTTGCTCTGCTTCGCACACAGCGAGCATTAACGACCACACACACAAACGCACATACACAGAGATACAGGGAGTCAGAAATAGCTTGATACACAAATACAAGACAGAAATTCACTTGCGCACTGTGGGCAGATGTGAAAGCTAAAGCTTGTAGACAAATAGCCCACACGTTGGCTAGAATGTACTTTCACAGACTAAGATAGAAATGTGTCATCTCAGTAACACTGCACTATTTAAAATGAGCTGCGCTGACTGATAATTGTCCAAACACTTACAGCATCCCGCAGAATAAATGTTTTCTTTGGCCGTGGTGTCTTTGAAGAATAGCGAGTCGAATGCAGATTTATTCAAGATAGAGTCAGTCGAGACTTTTATTAACATGTAGAAGCGGTTCCAATTATCAACCTGCAGTCAGGAGATAAAAAGTTTCCACTGGACTTGAAAAACTATGCACATTGTACGACTCAGTTGCTTGTAGAACCACTTTTAACTTGAAGCAGTTGTTTTTTATATGACTTTATCAATGTCTCACATCGTTGTGGAGCTCCTCCTTCCAACGTTCCTGCAGTTCTGAGTTTTGTTGGCATCTATGCGCAGATCTCTTAAGATCCTGCCGCAGCATTTCAGTCCGGTTGAGGTCTGGACTTTGAGTCGACCTTTACAACACCGTCTTGTTTTTTTTTTTTTGTTTGTTTTTTTCATACATGGCACCAGGCATCATTGCAGCCAAACAGTTTGGTCTCGTCTGTTCAAAGCACATTGTTCCAGAAGTCTTGTGGTTTGTTCAAATGCAGTTTTGCAAACTCAACTGTGCTGCCATGTTCTTTTAAGAGAGAAGACAGCACCTCTTGTTAACAAGCACCACACTTGTTCAGTCTTTTTCTGTCTGTACTGTCATTAACTTTGACATTTAACATGCTAACTACGGCCTGCAGAGCATTGCACAGTCGGATCCTGGGGTGAATTTACTGGAACATCCAGTCCTGGGAAGATTGGCAACGGTCTTGTTTTTTACTTAACTGTGGAATGATGGCCTGATCACACATCCCAGTTTGATGGGCAGCAACAATTGCTTCTCTAAGATCACTGTTGATGTCTTTTATTCTTCAGATTATTTTAACACGCGTCTGAATACTGCGCACCAGCAAAGCTTCTGCTTTCAGAGGCGCTCACACTCGCTGATGATCAATAATTCAAGTGCATTTGATTAGCAGCACCTGGCTGCTACTTACCCTCTTAAGTCCTATGGAAGCAGTAACTGTGGATTTAGTTTCTCACAGATGAAACAGATTTTTTAGCTACTTGGTTTAAAAAATAGTGATGTTATTCATGAAATTTGTAGGCCCAACCGGCATTATTGATTCCCTCATTGTGGGATGGGTCTGGATTGGATAGTTGAGAAAACGGGGTGGATGTTACTCATACCAAATTCTGCATCCTTTTTAAAAAATGCAAACAAAAAGAATGACAGACAGATTAAAAAGACCATGTTTTATATTTGAGATGGTATGCATTACACTGTTGTATGAGTCGTGTAGGTCAGCGTTTCCTGTTTGTCTACTCTTACAGATCTTCCAGCAAGTTGATTTCAACAAGAAACCCGGACGGATAAGTAAGAAACCCATCAACTTTGCAGTCATCCTGAAGCTTAACAAGGTCAACCTAATGGAGAAAGCCTACAAGGTAAGTGTTACCGTGACCGCTAGTGTTAAGAGTGTTAGACCGGGTACTTCTTTATAGCTGGTGTACAGGGGTTCCTGCTGATTCTGTCTTTAGTGTGCTGAGATGGAGCAGCTCATGGAGTCTTAGTTATTTTAGTGCTACTCTGTGACAGAGTGCAAGTGGATTGAGGACAGTGCTGAAAGTCAGAGCTCTCAGCCTGACCCTGAGTCGCCTCGCTCAGTGCTGCAGCCAAGAGGATTGCAGCTCTGTGGGATTATCCCCCGCACTCCGCTCGCTAGGACTGTTCTCACCGCTGTCACCCGGGCAACTGCCGTGAACCCCGCCTCGTAAACACACAGCAGACCTGACCGAACAAACAGATCTGTCTGAATCAGAACACCTCAGTCCACACAGGCTTCAGATGTTTTATTTCACAGCGAGGCAGCTGAATTTCTATCCCTGTAGATGACATCTTTACTTATTCAGCTTTTACTAAAGGCTCAATAATAATAATAATAGTATTTCTTATTACTATCATTATTGCACAAAGTTGGTCCTCAGTAGCATCACGTTAAAAGGTTTAGGGGCTACAGGGAGTTCTGAGTAATGCAATTGGTCAATTCAGGTTGCTTTTCTGTGGTTTCCCATTTGTTTTTAATCTGTGTCGATAGAGAATATAGCTGTTATGCAGTCCTGAAGTTTGTACTGATTACATTTTATTTTATTACACTGTCACTGTCACATAGTGGCTCTGTGGTGTAGCGGTAAACACGGTTAGCGTTACGTGCAAAAAGATAGCCGGTTCAAGACCAGCAGGAGAATCAAACCCCGTTTCAGGGGCCACATGCTCGTGTGCTGGTACCCAGTGAATTTCCCAGTCTTTGCCATATCTACATGTAGATGCAGCCGCTGTGGTAACCTGGCTGCCCTTCAGCCTTTAAGCTGTTGATGCTACACTGTAATTATTTTCAGTGCTTATGGTTTTTCCTGGGGCAGCATCCCGTCTGGTCATGTTACTTTATGGTATATTACCTAAATGGTAACCATTTGATCTCCTGTTTATAAGCCGGGGGTGACTTCATGTCTCAGAGACACAGACATCCACAGCTGTGATAGATCTGTGTGCTAGCACTGTACATTGCAAACAGAGTATATTGATTAGCACAACATTGTGAGAATGTATTGGGCAGTGATTGCATTTTGCTTGCTCATTATTGCCAGTGTGTACTAGTGTAGTTTGTCATTCATATAGACTCCTTTCTGCTTTTCACTGGAAGTGCAGTCGTCCAGTATTATGTTCGCTGGTCAGTTTTACTCGTGCAATTAGTGATGCAGACACATCAGCTCCCACTGTTTGAGTGATTCAGTGAGTTCATATAAATAAAAATGATCTTAGTGTGAATGTGGCACTTTGTTCCTGTTCACTGGTACAGACATCACCCTTAGAGAGATGTGATTGGTTCGGCGACTTATTTTAAGTAAGAACCGACCAATAAGCAGCTAGTACAGTGTCTTTCTCAGAAATGCCAATATCCATGAACACTAACACTGCGTACTAGAAGTACAACATTAAATCTTCCCAAAATAGATCTGGATAGAGACACGGATCAATTAAAACAGCTTGTAATGCATTATTGATTTTTGGTTAGTAAACATTTATAAATGTTAATACCAGGCTGGGAAAAGCTGTTGCCATGATTATTTTGTAGCGAGGAAGCTGCTTCCATTGATCCACTCGAGTTAGTTGTACATGAAATAGGAAAATGATGTCATTTTGTAAATTGTGAACGTTGTTTGTAATGGTTGCTGTCCTGTTGTGTTTTAGGATGGGATGATTGACCAGCTGTACGACCTGATACTAGATTACTTCCACACTCAGGCCAGCTCCATCGGGTTCCCTGAACTCGCCCTGCCCACCATCATTCAGGTGAGGCATATTCAAAGTGATCCTAAAGTGGACTAGAATTTTATTTTATTTTATTTATGGTTTTTTTTAGACCTATCGATTTTTAGAATTTAGTCTATAAAAGAGACAATGACACTGAGTGCTATTCCCAAAGTTTGTCACCTGAATATATGATTCAGGATCTGCCAAACTGAATCAGCTTCTTTAAGGGGAAACAATAATCATCCTTTGTGCTTGTTCTTACCTTCTCGTGCACCTCCTCCATGTCCCTGCAGCTGAAAGCGTTCCTGAAGGAATGCAAAGTGGCCAATTACTCCAAGCCGGTGCGCCAGCTGTTGGAGAAGATACAGGAGAACAGCAGCCACATCACAGGACGGAGACAGAAGGCAACATTTGGAGTGGCCGATGCCACCGCTGTGGTGAGTGGGTCTGGTTTGTGCGTTGACTGTTTGGCCCTTCGGTTGGCTGGTGTTAAGCTTTTGCTAAATTTAACTTAGAAATCGAGTTGCAAAGACAGAACCACATAATAAGCTCAAATAAATAAAATGTTGAAAATGGCACTAAATAGGTTTCAATTTTAAAACTACTAAAAGCCAGTAAAACATAAATGTCATCAACTAAATGCAAGAGAAGACCGAAAAAGAGCATTTTACTGTTATTTTTGCTTCCAAGCTAGACTTTATTACATTTTAAACGCAGTCTTGAGCAACAGTTCTCCAAACTTTATGAACATCTTTTAAAATGTTTCTTTGGACATCTTTGCTGAACCACTTAATATCGATCCATGAACCAATCCAAGCGAAACTCAATGCAAGAGCTAGTGTTGTGTCTACACACAACTCATCTACATGTAACATACAGTTTGCCACGTTGTTGCTAGTAGCCTATCTCAAAAACAGTTCCCTTTTTTTCTCGTTGAATCTATAAATAACTGCCAAAGATAACACAGTTTGACAGGCATAAAATACTATATTTGCACCAACAGGGTGATTCCCAAAGAGCTATTAGATTAAAAAAAAAAATACTTTGACATGGCGTACAGTGCGTCTTTAAACAGTTGAGGGCAAACGGTATCTGAAAGTCATGTCCTGGAAAAATATGAGTAAACATCCTGCAAAAACCTGACATAGGAGCTGAGAGATGTATGTGAGTCCTTAGCTGATCCGTACTGTTCCCTGGAGCCTCATCAGACACTGTCTCAGTGGAAGGTTGGTTATCAAAAAGCCATTCTTATGAAGGGAAACATAAAGAAAGGGTCAAATCACACAAGAACTAGACTGAAAATCAGTAGGTCTGATGGAGCGATAGATCCACATTTGAAACTTTCAAATGTTCATCAATAGCAGGACGTCTGGAGAGAGGTACAACAGTGAGTTTTTACAGTCATCTGTAAAGCACGGCGGAGGTTCTGTCATGGTTTAGAGCTCCATTTCAGCCAGAGGTGTTGGAGATCTTGATAAAGTTGATGGAATGATGGAATCCACGTGGAACCATGTGAATACCTGGTTGGCAGCGGCTTTATTCTTCAGCATGTAAATGATCCCAAACACATTGCCAGTGCAGTAAAAGCATGCCTGGATAGAAAAACGCATAACGAAACAGTCACAGACCTCAACATTATTGAAGCAGTGTGGGATAAACTAAAGGCAGCAAACATCCAAATAAGAGCTTTGACTTTTGCACAGTGTTTTGGTGTGTCGTAGTGCAGCACAATGTGACATTAGATAAAATAAATTACAGCCCTTATGGGTAATAATTATTGGTTTGTGTAACTATATGTTTAATGATCATATTCCAGTGTTTCTAATAAGAGCGCCAGAGAAATCCAGTTGCAGGGAAAAATAGCTTTTTACTTTCCTTTGGGATAGTTTCCAGTTGAGCTACGTGCTGCAGGCCATCCAACAACTGACCATCTAACGCCACAGGCAGAAGCTGATAATGGAGAACATCTTTCTATATAAACCCTGAACTTGGCTAAGAATGACCCTGTGCTTACTCCAAGGTATAGACCGCAGGAGGTCTCAATGGGCCAGTTATACACAAGATGCAGTTGAGTTACTGTCTGTGTGCTCCACTAAATAGGAATAAAGTCAGTTTTCAACCTGATGAACTGTACCTCCCATATTCATACTGGACAGTTTTCCCATAAATAGACTCATTAATAGCTACAAGGTTTGAACTGAGGGCGGTGCCTGATGGGTCAGGTCCTTGGGAATAAGTCCTTGGCTTTGCAGACAGAGTGATGGTGACAGTTGCAGTGCAGCCCTCCAAAAAGCCAGCAGCACCTTTTTTTTTTCTTTACTCCAGTAAAGGTTGAAAAGTAAAAACGTACTCAAAGTAAGAAACTACAAATTAGGTCTTTGAGGGACATTTCTATCAGCAATCTGAACCTCAATCTGTATTAACATAATAATAAAATGATATTAGTACATGGGAATATAAACTTTACTTTAGATTTTACCTTCACAGCTACAAAGAAAAATGAGTAAAGTCAGGATTTTAATGGCGGTAACTCTTAGATCAGTTATAGTAATAATTTCTACTAAGACAGTAGATTTTTCTCTGTTTACATGTTATAATCAGGTGACCTGATGCTACTGCGCTGAGGTTTACTGCTCTTTGTACATTTACAGCTGAATTCAACTAGATGTAAGCAGATGCTTCAGACTGTCTTGGATGATTTCCATCCTCCACGCTGACAGTACACTGCTTAAACTGTCTTTATGTTAGAAAGCATACAGCTGGTTTGAAGGTCAGATTAATGAATGAACCTCAGCATCATCAGCTTAAATTCAAATTTATCTCTGCTACACTTTATGTAACCTAACACTGACCATGAGCACCACAGCCACTGTGTCAGTCCAGCACAGCGCTTTACTGTAAATTTACCACAGTACTGCAAGCTAACCTGTTCATCCTGAACTTAACCGCCGAGTATTTTCATACAAACCTTGAATAATACAAAGTTGTTATACTGAAGTACCACATCCGCAACGTCTGGACATCTGCACCAAATAGGCTGTTCTGTCCCACTTACCCCCAAAGTGTAGCGTTTCAATCAGTTGCATGTTTTTGCCTCTTTCATCTCTTTGTATGCGATAAATCGCCTTCGTGGATAAACCAATAGGATTATCTTTTATGTCCTGTTTCCTCCATTTAGCCTCAAATCAGTTTGATGTTTGAAGACGGAGCACGACGTGAAGTAAAAACCTCTCCCTTTTCAGACGAACATGTTTATTTGTCAGTAAAAATGCAGTGTCTGTGTGTATAATACATAGGTGTGCAAGTATACTTAGTGCACGTGTGTGTATATGATTGTGTTTTAAAGATACACATGTGTGATATTTGAATGTGTCTGTATATAACACCTCTATAATTACATGGGTCTGGTGTGTCAAAAATGACAACTTGCCCTTTCAGCTCATTGCCCTAAAATCACATTAACAACAAAATAAACACCAGTAAGAGTAACTGAAGAATGTATTCAGGAAATATTTTCTCTGATAGGAAACAACACCTGAAAGGTAACTCTCTCTGCTTCAGACCGCATGCTCGGGAACTTCTCTAACATTCCTCCTTCCGTGAAAACATCAGCCATAAAATGACCGAAGGCACCGAACTCCGCACGCTCCATTTCCCACTTGATCTGAAGAGCAATTTAGAGTTGCGGCAAATGGAATAATTTAATGGAACAGTATTGTTGGAGGAAGACAGAGCAACTTGAAGCAAGCATCTCCTTTTTTTTTGTAACCCTTTTTTAACATCTTGTTTTCCACGGCGTAAGGATTGTCTGATTTACTGGTTTTCACTGATTCTGGGCAGTGCTGACAAAGTTGCACCTTAGCTTTGTAAATCAGCCACCGTCCTTTTCCCACTCGCTGTTGTACTTCTTAACTCTTCCTTTATTGTCAGACGTTCCTGACTGAGTTGGTGCAGGTTGTGTGTTTGTTTCATCCCGATTGCTCATTTTCTTCCATTTTCTTTTAAACGTTTAAAACTTCGCTCCATTTATTCAGCGCTAAAATACCGCTTCCAAATTCTTTTAGATTCTCTGAGCCGCCTGCGCGTACCATCAGACTGGCAGCAAACACAAAGGAATTGTGGGAATTGTTGTAGAATTTAAGGTTAATTACATTGATATGATAAAATTTTTATCACAGCAGATTACAAGTACTCGGTAGCATTGTGATGTAGCATGGCTTCACAAGAACGCAAAGTGGTTGCAAAGCTATCACATTAGTGCTCCGTATGCAAAACAATTTATGGCACAGGCAGTATTTTTTTTTTTTTTCATCGTTGGTGCGACTCTGCTGTCGCTTTCTTTCACCGTGTCATTAAACACTAAATGTGGAGTTCTCCAGTCTGTGGCCACTGCAGGGTTATAGGTGCATCTGCATGCGCTGGTGCTTGGAAGCTGGGAAAGAAAAGCGTCAGAAATTCTTTAAGTTTCTTGAAGATGTTTCATTCGGATTCAGAACTGACGAAACTTCTTGGATGTGAGGTGGAACATCTTGTAGCTCCTTAGATTACCATGACCTGGATATCTGAGAGCCTACCCACACGCGTACCGCAAGGTTTGCCGTCAGTAAAGGGAGCACTCACATGATTGGAAAGCTTCACTGTGACACTTTTAGTGACGTCTGATCACTACATGAGACAAATGTTCTCCAGCCTAGAAAGCTATGGCTGAAATGCCCAGTGTGTCAGCCGAGGCAGGGTTCAGGCGGGGGAAAGATTGCCTCTCCGTGGATGCGTTTAATTATACCCAAGGAGATTCAGAGCTTAAGTCGACTAAGTTCATGTTTGTGGGGTGTTAGCGCTTCTGCTATAGCTGAAGGAGGAAAAACAAAATCACTTCTGTTTCTTATGTAATGTTATGTTATGTTATGTTATGGGGGCGATCGTGGCTCAAAGAGTTGGCAGTTCGTCTTGTAATAGGAAGGTTGCCGGTTCAAGCCCCGGCTCCGACAGTCTCGGTCGTTGTGTCCTTGGGCAAGACACTTCACCCGTCGCCTACTGGTGGTGGTCAGAGGGCCCGGTGGCGCCAGTGTCCGGCAGCCTCGCCTCTGTCAGTGCGCCCCAGGGCAGCTGTGGCTACAATGTAGCTTGCCATCACCAGTGTGTGAATGGGTGGATGACTGCGCTGTAAAGCGCTTTGGGGTCCTTAGGCTATATAAATACAGGCCATTT
>VUQR01023948.1:0-11743 GCA_015108515.1 Hemichromis elongatus | reverse complement strand
TGGCTGATAACTGCTCCATTCCGTAGCCGGTATCCGTAGCCAGTCTTGTCTATGATCTCACTGAGGGGGTTCAGGCCTATGCAGAACAGCAGTGGGGACAGAGCATCTCCTTGGTAGATCCCGCACTTGATGGTGACTTGTGCTATGGGCTTGAAGTTGGCCTCTAGTGTTGTATGCCACATTCCCATTGAGTTCCTGATGAGGGTTCTCAGGGTCCTGTTGATCTTGTACAGGTCTAGGCATTCCAGGATCCATGTGTGCGGCATCAAGTCATAGGCCTTCTTGTAATCAATCCAGGCAGAGCACAGGTTGGTCAGTCTGGTCTTGCAGTCTCAGCCGATTGTTCAGTCTACCAGGAGCTGGTGTTTTGCACCTCTGGTATTCTTGCCAATCCCTTTCTGTGCCCCATTCATGTATTGACCCATGTGCCTGTTCATCTTAGCCGCTATGATGCCTGACAGGAGCTTCCATGTGGTACTGAGGCAGGTTATTGGTCGGTAGTTGGAGGGGACCAGTCCTTTCTTGGGGTCCTTGAGGATCAGGACTGTCCAGCCTTCAGTTAGTCATTCTGGGTGTGTTTCATCAACTAGGTTGCTATGGTCTACCCTCAGATCCACTAGCCACTGAGCATTGCTGTTAATACTGATGGATACTGGACCCTGTTCAGGGAGGTTGCCGTGGTCTCCCTCAGATCCACTAGCCACTGAGCATTGCTGTTATGGGTTGCTTCCTTCTCCCATATGCTCTTCCACTATTGCTCCGTCTCCAGCCTTGGTGGTGCTGTTCCCATATTATTACCCTGTCCATGAGAGTACACCTTGGCTAGTTCTGTGGAGAACAGTTTATTCTCCTGCCTTCTATCTCTCTGGTGTATCTCTTCAAGTTGCTGGCCAAGGCTGTGAGTCGTTGCTTGGCAGTTTCCAAGGCCTCAGGTATAGACAGCTTGCTATACTTCTTAGGCACCTTCTTTGTTACACCTTTCTGCAGCTCCGATAGTTAGCTAACCTCCCTCCGTGCTACCTTGATCTTAGCGTCTAGACTCCTTCTCCATGAAGGGTACTGGTTCTTGTGGCTTTTCAACCTGTAGCCAAGCATCTCACTGATCACCCTTGCCGTGCTATAAATCAGCTTGTTAGTCTCGGTAATTGCGGCTGTAGGTATCGTCCGTAATGCTGCATTTACATCACCTAGCAGATCTTCTGAGGGTATTTCAAGTAGTCTTGGTAACCTGCTACGGGGGATCCAGGTTTCAAGCTTCACACAGCAATCCCTTCTTTCGAATGTTGGAACACTGAGCTACTAGTTGTTTCGCCATCAATGTGGATGTTGGGTATCAAAGATTCGATGGGTCCCTCATCCTATTCATGTAACCACTTCTGCCAGGGTTACTTGCATAGTAGCATTCCAACAGCACCCTATTTTCATCTCTTGCCCACCAATGCCTTCTTGTTCCAGTAGTCCACTTCTCATCAGGGTGCCCTGGTTCCTCAACACCTGACGTGGACCTTGTTGATCCGGGCAACGTCCGAGCCAGAAGTCATCCAGAAATCAGATTCTAATAAAACAGTGGATAAGTGTTGGCAAAAAGAAGGTCATTCAAATTCAAGTGGAGAAGTTGTTAGAAAGCAAGATAGAGGAATGGCATGGGTATCTAACAGACTAGAAGGAACCACAAGAAATATACAAAAACTTCACTATTAGTGTGAGTCCTCCGTGAGGTAAGACAGGTGCTGAGAGGCCAGCTCAATGGGAAAGAATAAGAATATCCCGATAGAATTATCAACACATATGCCAGTCAACAGACACTAAAGAGAAATAATAGGCTGACAAGAGGAAGAGATTGATGTCATGACATGAAAATTTTCTCCACAGTGCGTGAAGACTTCCACCCTAAATTCCAGCATCACGTGGCTTTACAAGCAATGTAAATATGCCAGCCTAAAGAACAACACAGCAGCTCTGATCAAGGCAGCACAAGAATTCAATTCAATTTTATTTATATAGCGCCAGATCACAACAACAGTCGCCTCAAGGCGCTTTATATTGTACAATAATACATACATACCATAAGTGACAAAACCATAGAGACAGGAGTCTATCACAGTCACCAAGAGCCAAACTGCAACCATGCTGGAGACAGCCCGCTATGTAATAGCAGGATGGGTCAGCACTTGGCACAACCAAGTGGTCTACAAGAACATTTCTGCTGCATACATCCAAACTGGAAGAGTAGCTCCAGCAGTTTCCAGGAACAAAAACTTAGACCCATGTCCAGGAGGGTACAGTGTCAGTGCTCTTTTGCTAAACTGCTAAACCACAGAGCCACATAAAAACCCTCAAGGCTCTTTGTCTTCTGGTAGAGGAGTCTACTTTGAGAAAGATGTACATACCACTCTGTCAAGAAAGCTGAGGCAGAGACTGAAGTCCCATTGTTTAGGCCCCATGTGTGCGCACGCGTTTAAAGATGACACCAGAGGGATCAACCACTGCTCAAACTGGGAACTTGCAAATTGGTTTTAATTTTTGTAGTCTAATTTTCTCTGCTCATTTATGCTGTGTTTGATTACAGATTCAAGAGACTTTGGATTTTCAATGTATTCCTGGGGGATTGACTTTCCAAGAATTGCTGCTTGGATAATTACATTTTCAGATCAGGTTAAGCTCATCCTTTCCCAACGTTCACAAAGATCAGAACAAAGTCAGCATGATTTTATGGCAGGCTGTAATACCTGTTTTCATATTATTATCATTTGGTTGGGTTTTGCTCCTGCTAAAGCTACATTCTGCTACATTCAAAGCCTTAATTGTTGACATCATCCAGTTGTATTCCAACAACACTGAGGGGACTGCCAGACCAGGACTGAGCTTGCAGGGTACTCAGGGCTCCTCATTTTTGTTATCAGAGGAGTCAGGGTAGACACCCGGAGGAGAAAGGCAGTTGGTACTGGAGCCCTCTGGCTCCATCCAAACTCTGCACTATGACCCGTAGGATCAGAGATCACGACTTTTTAAATAGAGAGCCAATTCATCTAAAAAAAAAAAAAAAATCAAAAAGAGCTCACCCTCTGTATCGAACCCCCGGATACTCTTTTAGTGTGGCACAGAGGGTGGCAATCTGTTCAGCACAACGCTCCAACATGTTATTCTTCACATCAGCCTTGAAGGGGCTATAGAAGTCCTGAAAAGCATCCACTTTATCCAGGGAGAAGACCTGCAAACAGAAAACAATACAAAGACAGCACACAGTTTTCCCTCTGCACCACAACACTGGATTTTAGACTAAACAATACTTGATTGAAGTGCATTGAAGGGTTCAGGCATTAGCTATTTAAAGCCATTTCTTTACATAGTGCCCAGTTTTCACAGGCTCAGAAATAACTGGACTATTTCCAAGTCACATATTGATTTAATATTAATATTGTACACAGTGTTTCATTCCACCTTAACTAGTTAGTTAACTAGTTAGTTATAGATGCCTGTTATTGTCTATCTTGCTAGTTGTATTAAATTAAGCTTGTTTTCCTTTCTGTTGTGTCTCTCTCTGCCTGTTTTATTTGGGTAAGTGTTGTTCTTTGCGTATTTTGTTGAATTCAACTTCCTGTGTCTAGTTATTCCTGATTTGCTCTCTGATAGTTACTTGCTAAGAGTTTTTACCATTGTTGTTTTTACGTGTCATTGTGTATTGCTTATGTGCCTTTTGGCATGACTAAAAAGAGCATAGTACTACAGACTGCAGTCTACACTTTATCCATAAGAGTCCCTGCTGAACCATTTGTGATGGCCTACAGGCACGTTTCCAACAGTGCGTCAATGTATGGTTCATAAATGCTTATCTACTCAACAGGAACATCACGCACTCTCCACGTCCTCAGTTATATTGTGTCATAGCTGATTACTTTGGTTTTACAATCTCACTGCTTGAGTTTGTCTGAAATTGTGAATTATGACTGGAATGATCCGGAAATGTATACAAGTGAAAACACTTCAGTCAGGCTGCTTTACACTTGGGATGGAAGAAAAAAATCTATAGAGCGTAGAGTTTATCACCACAAAAGATCAATTTTAATAATGGGACACCACATTGATACCATGCCATATATTAATAAATTATAAATAAACGAATTAATGAATGAGTTCATGAGCACGTGACTGAGTCAAAACTGACTCCCAGCTGGTTGCCTTCTGCTTGGGGCACATTGTAAATGTATTGGTTTTTATATAGAGCTCAGTATTCAGAGCCCTGTATGCCTCCTTCATGCAGTCACACTCATTCATACTTGAAGTGTTCTCTGTCCAACCTTCACACACATTCATACTTTAATGGATGCATCAAGCAGCAATTTGGGGTTGGTATGTTTCCCAAACTGAGCTACAGCCACGAGGTAGACCTGGTCTACAGGCAGTGTTGGTCAAGTTACTTGAAAAAAGTAATCCGATTACAGTAACACGTTACTTGTAACGCATTACTGCCCATCTCTGGCTACAGGGTGTCTGGTGATTCCCACCCCTTTTTACAGCGCCATTTGTCCCAGTTCCACTTCCCGAGGTAAAGCTTCATAAAACATCTCACTTACATTAATTCAACAAAACTTAATGGATTGCAAAGTACAACCTGCTCCACTAAGTAGGATAGTATTTGAACCAATGGAGCATGACCTTTAACCTTTCATAATAATTTCAGATTGCCTTTGTAGAACAAGACCACTTGTGCTGAAGAGAACTGTATGGAAGGCTATTGCTATTGTATGAGATTCATTTCAGCATTATGTAAGACAAACTGTTGTTTTCATGTAGGATACATCAAAAAGTGCTTCAACAATTGACATGTCAGCAAAATGTTCAGAACCTTGTGCTATAGTAAGAAGCTGATTCATCTCCTTCTACACATTAATAATGCACTATTCTTAAATCGGGCCCTAAATTTGCTACATGCATTCAACCAAATTGGTAGCTCGCTTTTCTGTTCACTTTCTTACAGCACGAAAGGCAAACTTGTAATTCAGTTCAATAAATCACAGAAAGACAGTTGAGATTTTATTGACAATGCATTCATCTGTATTCAAACTCTACATACACAAAGACCTCAAAGCACTCAAAAAGAATATTGTTACTCATCAATCATGACTAATGGTGGCCATGGTCTACTTCCTGTCTTACCTGAGATTCATAGGGCAGAAAGGCTATGTGGATCTCAGTCAAGGCCTTCATTGCTTTAGAAGCGCGGGATTTGGTCAAGAGTCCAAATAAAGAGTCTGGGATTGCTGCAAGGAATTGAAGACAAACATTTATTTTATCTGCTTTGCTTAAATTGGAGTTTATTGTTCTGGCTTCTTTTTCCTTTTCTGTCCAAAATAAAAGATTTGAACAAAGGAGTGATATTTTGGGAGTGAAATATTTAAATAACCTTAGCCACATTAAATCAGTCTAACTTGAAAGTATAATTAGACACATGTAGTCTTCTGTCATATTTCCAATAATAATGGGCAGCTTATTAAATGTGTCTTTGAGTTACAGTAAGTTTTGTGCAAAGTTCACCATGCTGCCAGGGTCACATCCTTAAAGTAACAATCAAAAGAAACAGTTAACTTTTTAAATGGCTCTGGTCAGTTAGATGGCACGTGCCTGTTCCCCATTCTCACTAGGTGGTGCTATGGGTAATGGGACTCATTACCATATGGATGTGTTAGGTCACCAAGGACCACAGCCAAGTTTAGTTCATAACAAATTATTAAAATTTTCTTGACACCACAGACAGATTTTATGACAACTGAAAACGTCTGTAGTTCAGACTGACCAAGTCTCAAGTTCCAAACAATAATTCCAGTAAAATCCCAGGAGGAGTTTGGAACGGAATAATGCCTGGAAACGGTCAAATCAGCCCCAGAAAATTGTCGATTTAATTCAGTTCAACTTCTGGATGACTTTGGATCATGGAGCCAAATTTGGGATGTTCACCTAGCATAAACTGTGCTAAAGAAGTAACAAGGTGTGGCTATAGAGCCATTTTGCAATGACCATGTCTGAGTTTAATAAAACACATACATTTCCACCAGACCTGAGTCTGTGTGCGCAAAATGTCATGAACGTTTGAGAATGTTTAAAAACATACTTGACTTTGTAAGAAAGCACTGAAGCAGATAAAGGGAAGACAAGCCTGTGCTGCTGTGGAAGCTGGGCTTCCTAACATTACTGACATTACACATGCTCGCAAAGCCCAAACACAACCAAGGTCATTTAACACAGTGGAATACTGTGATAGTGATATGCATGATGGAACTATGTGATGCATTCATTCTATGGCTGTTTGAGGACCCCCACCAGGAGTTGTTCAGGCCCCTGTTGTTGTTGTTGTTGTTGTTGTCACCTCATTCGTTTTGACTGTAACCTTAGCAGACAAAGCATGCCTTTGGACAGACGCTTTTCCTGATTTTTTTTCTTTTTTTAAAAAAAAATAACTTTAGGCATACTATAGTAATGTGTCACATACTCGCATACTCATGACAAAGCAAAGCTGCAGTGCGGCTTGTTGGACTTGGGCTAAATGTGTTTTCAGTATTCTATGATCTACTATTTTGGACTAGCACTGCTGGTTCCTATTCAGAGTGACTCCTCAAAGAAGAGCCTATTTCGCACTGCTAAAAGCTGCTTTTTTTTACATTTTGTATAACTTTTTAGGATATTTTCCTTTCAGTTACATTTATTCAATTGTGTTTACTTCCCAATGGAAAAAAGAAACTAAGACAAAACAGCATCATTCAGTCAGTAAGAGCTGCAAAACCACATTGACAGATGAAAGAAGACAGATTTTTAAATAGAGTAAATGTGTCTCGAGTTAAAAGAGCAGTGTTGGATATCCTGATATGATCTTAACCTCATTATATGAAGTGTCCTGAGACCACAGGTGTTATGACTTGGAATTATTTTTTAAAAAACGTAATCATGTATGTTCTGAATGTGAATTTGGTCTACTCACTGTCAGTGAAGAAAACATGGGCGGCTTTGTACCTCAGAGACCGAGGGTCTCTGAAGTCCTCAATCAGACCCTCGACAGACTGAAATAGCCAAGATGAACAGATGTTGAAGAGAATCATTCATTCAGTTACATGTCACTGAAAACAAACATCAAACTAAATGTATTGTAGTAAAGTATTCGAATGAAAAGCTAGTGTCGTTTCTTATTTGATGGACAAACAACATGCAATGACGAAAATGACATAATGAGGCAGTAGATGTGTGTGCAGGGCTGACCAACTCCAGTCCTCCAGAGCTGCTGTCCTGCAGCTTTTAGATGCATGCCTACTCCAACACAGCTTAATCAAATGATTGGATCAGCTCTTTAGCAAACCATCAAGTTTGGCAAAGGCCTGATAAGAATCCGTTCATTTGATTCAGGTGTGTCGGAACAAGCAGCTCTGGTGTAGAGGAACTGCTTTATTTACCTCGTCTGAGGGTGTGATCAGGTAGATGGCCTCCATGCTGGGCAGAGGTTCACGCCGCTTTGTTATGTCTTCAACAACTGAAGTGGATAAAAAGCACTAGTCAGTACATTCATCAGCACACAGCTGCATAAGACTGAGCACACATTTATACTAAGCACATGCAAAGATATGAATCTACTGGAATGATCATTTGATCATTTCAGTAAAAACTCAAATCTTTAGAAAAATTACTATGAACTTCAGAATCTTGGGGTTTGTTTGAGGTCATGCTGCCCAAGCCTGATGTGGCAACGTTGTAGGAAGCTGTCAATAAGAGCCGCCTACATGAAAACTCCCAGACATCCTTTATGTTATCACTCTCACGCCTAACATGGTTCTAATGGAAGCGTCACTGAGGTGATCCTGCTAGAACTGACAGACTGGAGAGAAGAGCCACTTCAGAGGAAAAGGACCAAGTACAAGGAGATCAATTCCCGAAGCAATGAAATCATAAGATTTCACAGCAAAGATCAATCAGGCACATCACTGAGAAGCTGTAGAGAAGGCAAGAAGAGCAGGTCTCTGTGCACTACATCTCACTTTCTCCTGGTCTGACACTGCAGCCCTGAGGACTGTGTCGAACAAAGTGTGTCCAGTAAACCCCGTGTAGACTCACATTCAGAATGTCACGTGACCAAAGATAAGCATGGCCTCTGAAATGACGTGACAGCCTCGTTTTGTGATTATAGTTGTTGGTATTCGTTTGGATCTGAGGGTGATTACGAGAATCATCACAAGCTTGCAAGGAGATTATGGAGCCGCTAAAAAGGCAAAAATTATCAGCAGGTAGGGAGTATTTTGACATGATGTGTCCCAATAATAACATGTTCTTTGGGGCATATACAGGACCTCATACGGGACATTCTGCAGCTCATACATCATTATTAAGGATAGATTACCCAACTAATTGTCACTGCTGTCACTACTTGATACCAGACTACTAGTCACATTGTCAACATTTTAATTAATTAAAATTTTTGTGTCTTAAATGTAATGCAGTCATCTGCCACCAGATGGCGCATTGTTGTTGTTGAGAAATGCCATAAATCTGTTAATCTTGGTCTCATCCTATGGTTAGCAAATATTAGAGTGAAATCTTAGATATAAGTGGGAGAAATTAGCTTTCTCCAAAACACGTCTGTTATTAGTTTTTGACATTTATCATTAATGGATGCTTCTCAAATTTAACTTTGACTGGTCGGTAAGTGTCCTTTTTTGTCCACAGTTAGTCAACTAAGAAATTAATGGTCAGTAACATCACTAATCATTACATTTGGTATGTAGCCCACATGCATTATCACAGCAGGGTTGTTTCCCATCAACTGGCCAGCAGGTGTAGCTACATTTCTATCTAAAATGGGGAACTCATGAAACAGAGTTTTTTTTTATTGGAGCTTGCAAAAGTAAAAACCAATACTGGAACACACATGGAAATAGAGGGTTAAATACACACATGAGGAAAATGAACAGGTGAACAGAATCTAACCAATGAAGTAAAACTGAAGAAAAAGCACACGACTGACGGATTGGAAAATAAGACCGGAAACAACAAAACACAACGTAACAGAACAGAACGCTCATAGAGAAATACATCCCAACAACGAACATAGAACTCCAAAATTCACAACATAATTACAAGAACACTGGAAATCAAACAGGAAATTCAGGTGAGAACAAAGGACATTAAGCTCTAATCACTGGATGAACAACCTGTTAGAGTGATTTTGTTAATAGTTGTCATTGTTCTTAAATGTGTAAACCTTGCCTTAAATTGCATGTTAGATATTCTTCTGTTCCCTACACATCTAGGATGCTGGGGGAGGTAATCAGGTATAGTGTTAGTGTAGGTTAGGTATAGTGTATAACTGCAGGCACATTCCATCTACCGGTTCTGGTCCCTTATCTACTAAAGGATGTTCACTCCCGGCCATTAGGGGCTCGCCTATGCTTATGGACCATCAAAGGAAGAGCCGTATACATGGGTGTGGGGAGGTGACTCTCTTTGTTATCACCACATACACACACACATGCTCTGGCTTTGGGAGTTGGCTGGGAGCGGGCAAGGAGCTCTGGCTCCTGGACCTGGTTCTAGCTTCTTCCTCTTGCAAGTAAAAACTGATCATGCTGTTTGTCTTCTTCTGTTCATGGGTGAAAAGTCTCTGTACTAGCGAGGCCTGCGAGATGCAGACCTAACACGACCCAGGAACCACACAGCTTATCCTTTCATAATATTTCAATTACTTTGCAAAAAAACATAAATAAATAGAGAAATATTTTCACTCTGTAAAAATGGTTGGATAAATGGAACTTAAATCCAATTTAGAATGAATTTTATTTAAAACGGATTAAAGTAACTACACAGCTACAGGCCAGGTGAGCTGGGTTGGTTGTACTTACTAGTGATTCCCTCAGACATGATGTCTGTCATCTTACAGCAGGAGGACACCATCTTCATGCTCAGCTTGTCCACCACCAACACCTATAATAAAACCACACATAACAGAGGAAACTACTATAGCTGATATTTAGTTAATGTTTCAATCATTTTAATCAGAGATAATTTCCAACTTCATATGAATGATGATGTTAGTTAAAATTACCTTCCATTTTCCTTTCTCTCTTGCCTTCTTGATGACGTTGTTCATTATCTCTGTAAACAGAATATTTGGTGTATATTGTACAGTTAAATCAGGGGTGAGACCGTTCACACACACCAGCCCACTTGCCCATTTTTGATATTCCAGTCTTAATAACTAACAGACCACGTTGTGCAAACCTAGAAAATCTTTTGCCTCATCCAGTTCATTAAGCGTTAAGCGTTTTGTGATTTGGTGCTATATAAGTAAAAGTGAACTGAATTGAAATTGAAATCTTCCACCGTACAGTTCCTTTGTGACTTCTGTCCACCTTGGCTGGTCTTTTAATGGAAATGTCAAATGAAATCTGGAGAGTTTTGAGAGAAGCGGCGACCACTGACCATCACATAGACATCAATGAGAATGCTGAGACAGTGACATTGACTGTTGCATTGGAGATGTCACCATCATCAAAACTGTCACATCATTCGCTAACCAGAAGCCGTGCTTTACAGCAGACGTTCACGAACTGCTGAAAACACGGGATGGCGCCATCGACGAGGTGGCGCTTAGACTGACAAGACCCAGTCTGTGCTGGGGCATCAAGCTAGCAGAGCCTGAGTACTCAATGAAAGTCAGCGGATGCTTCGGCCTTTCAAGAGATTGTCGGCGAATGTGGCAGAACATCCAAGCCATCACAGAGTACAAGGCCCCACCCCCACGTCTGCCAGACGTACCTGACACAGGTTTGAGACTCAAAACAAGGAGCCAGCACAGAAAAACCACCCTCTCACCAGACAGCCAGGTGTGGTCCCTGTCCACGGCCAGTGTGAGAAGGACTCTTGCTGAAGTCACCCCACACAAAGCTGCTGGACCAGACTGTGCTCAGAGTCTGTGCTGATCACCTGACTGATGTCCTAACTGGCACTTGAAAGTTTGAGCACATCTCGCCTATTTTAGCTTCATTTCACTGGCTGCCCATTTCTTTAGGATTTGTCATGGTCCTGGGTCAGTTCGACCCAGCTTTTGAGTTTTGTATGTTTTATTTATTTTCCATCATGGAGTGTTTTGGGGTTCTCTGGGGTTTAGTGATTGTTGGTTATAATGATAGTGATTCTGGTTTTGGGTTTTGTGTGTTGGGAGGTTGGTGTGGGTATGTTTCTGTGTCATGTGTTCCTGTTTCCTGTTTTATTGTGATTGTCCACGTCCTATGTAAATGTGTTCAATTTTGCCTTTGTTCCCCAGTTGTCGTTAGTGTTATTAGTCCCAGCTGTGTGCCCCACCTGGTCGTAATCTCCCAGTGTTCTCTGTGTATTTAAGTCATGTCTTGTCATGTGCTAGTCGCTGGTCCGTCTGTGCAAGTACGTCGTCTGTGTTTCTACCCTGCGAATTACCTGTGTGCTCTCCCTGCGACCTGCCTGCTTCCGCCCCAGTTCTCCCCCCTTTCGTGTATGTTTGTGATCATAGTTTAGTTCTCCCAGTTTAGTTAGTCTTATGTCCTGTTCTCATTTGTTATGTTACGCACTGTAAATAAATCCACCTTTTCACCTGCAATAATGCCTGCACTTGGATCCTCCTTTACCTCTCCACACGGCTCACCCTCACCCAGCCGTGACAGAACGGACCAGCCACTAAAGGATCCAGCGGCATTCACCCCTCCCAAAGGGCTTCGGGAGGTCATCACTAACG
>VUQR01023943.1:45483-58935 GCA_015108515.1 Hemichromis elongatus | reverse complement strand
AGGTACCTTGGTGTTCATCTGAACAGCAAACTGGACTGGACTCATAACTCAGACGCCCTCTACAGGAAAGGGCAGAGCAGGCTGTACCTGCTGCGGAGACTCAGGTCGTTTGGAGTGGAGGGCCCACTCCTGAAGACCTTCTATGACTCTGTGGTGGCCTCAGCCATCTTTTATGGTGTGGTCTGCTGGGGCGGCAGCATCTCTGCTGGGGACAGGAAGAGACTGAACAGGCTTATCCGAAAGGCCGGCTCTGTTCTAGGATGCCCTCTGGACCCAGTGGAGGTGGTGAGTGACAGGAGAATGGTGGCTAAGCTGTCATCCCTGTTGGGCAACATCTCCCACCCCATGCATGAGACTGTGACTGCACTGAGCAGCTCATTCAGTGGGAGGCTGCGGCACCCACGGTGTGGGACGGAGAGATTGCGCAGGTCTTTCCTCCCCACTGCTGTCAGACTACACAACAAGACTCTAACTGATCAAACACACACATCCACAAATGTGCAATAACACTAAATTTTGTGCAATAATCTTGAGTTGTATATAACACTTGTATTCTATTTTTATCTTATTCTATTTTTATCTTATTGTATATTTGTATTCTGTTTTATTCTACTGTATATAGTATTTTATTTTATTATATTTGTACAGTGGTGTACTGTATTTATTCTTACTTTATTTTATTCTAATTTTGCTTCATAACCTCTGTACTGTCCACTTCCTGCTGTGACAAAACAAATTTCCCACGTGTGGGACTAATAAAGGTTATCTTATCTTATCTTATCTTATCTTATCGAAGCACCTTGTAGCCAAATGTTCCCCTTACGTCAATATTACAGTAAGAGTATGATATCAAATTATTTTTTATCCTCATTTCAATTATTTCATATAAATTCTATACATAGCTCTTACGCTTGCCATTTTTTGACCACTTTACAAGTTACTTACTTACTTGGCAGCACTTGAAGGTACCACCAAGACCCAAACCAGGACCAGATGTCACGTGACTGGTTGAGTGCACAGTCACGCCACAGTTTAACAAGATATTTAAAAAGTAAACTGTTGGCGAACTTGTACTGCAAATATGACACAAGTACAGATTGCCCATATAAGAATACTGAAGGACACAGAAGCTTTGTTTCATTTCTGTTTTTGTAACTTGTAAAATATGACAAATCAGCACAGCAGAGGGACAAGAAGCAGAATTTGGAACAGAAACTGCAAGATATAGTCAAAAGTGTAAGTGTGGACATGGACATTTAAAACGTTTGAGAATGTAAACACAACAGACTAGTCAGTCAGTCAGTTTGAGTATTTACTGCACAGTTTCAAACAGATTGTTGTGTTAACAACGATTCAGCAGTTTTCTATTTAATGGAAACAGTCTGTTGCAGTTGCTGTCGGGACAGTTTGTTTGTTTTTTTCTA
Organism: Hemichromis elongatus; assembly: GCA_015108515.1. Classification (NCBI taxonomy): domain Eukaryota; kingdom Metazoa; phylum Chordata; class Actinopteri; order Cichliformes; family Cichlidae; genus Hemichromis; species Hemichromis elongatus. The sequence continues at coordinate 57,511 of VUQR01023943.1, read as the reverse complement.
TGAAGTTGTAACAAAGGTAAAACCAGAAGCTCTTGCAGTCAGGCTGACAGCATTAATAACCCTCATTTTGAAAAGCGTGACAGAGATAATTGTATTTCAGCAGCTCGTGAAGCACACGAGACTCGCTTGGCTGGTTTGTCCCTTTTTAGAGATCACATGGAATTATATAGTGTGTGTGTGTGTGTGTGTGTGTGTCCAGGCAAACATATACTACAGTGAGCAGACTGCTCTAATCTCAATGAACAATGAGTGCACCGTGTCGAAATGCTCAGCGTGGCCTTTAGAGGCCAGATGAAAGAAGGTGCATCTCTGCTTCTCCTTTGGGTACCCGATGAGCCGTCTCTACTCCTTCCTCTGCGTCCTCGTCTCCCACTCTGACTTCCCCTTTGCCACGGCAAAATGACAGGAAAGGCATGCTTGAAAGCCTTTCTAAAGTTGTTGCCCATGAAAGCATACACAAACGGCTTTCCAGAAGAGTTGGAGTAAGACATGCAGTGACCCCAAATCTTAAGCTGTCAATGCAAATTTAAGGTGCACTTAATTTTCAAGTTTTCACCTCAAGGTGCTTGATATTGTAAAGTACAGAACCTGCAATAATGTTGGACTGTTGGAAGAAAAAACTCCCTCTTAACAGGAAGAAAACTGTGGCAGATGAAGATAATTGAATGCTGTTTTTGAAGCAAGAGCTTCTGTCATCACAGTACTTTTGTTCACTGTCACACCTTTAAGAGCTACATAAGACTGTATACTCACCTAGTGACACCCTGAAAATGACACTCCCTAGCACTCCCCACCCCTGGCATTTGATAGACATAGATCCTGAGATAAAAAAAACAGAAGTCAATTCTGGGTGTATTTGACTTTGTTCTGAGGTTCTAGGGAGGAGCCAAGGCTTAGCTGCAGCAGCAACGATGCCTCTTAGGGGATTTGCAAACATCCTTATATCTGGATCTTGTTTCCATTTCTCGTTAATATTTTCACAACAACAAACTTCAATGGCATAACCAAACATCTGAGTTTTAGTTGTGTAGTTGTAGTTTCCCCAAAAACTTGACAACAATAAAAAAAAAAGAAGCTGTTTTCCTGTTAAAAGGAAGATCGTCCTCCCCACCACAGCGCTCGATCAGCTAGTTGTTTGGGTTTTCCCTTTAATACTGTGGGATCTTGACTTTGCAATTATTGTTTTGAGCTGGTGTTATATAAAACAAAAATGAAATAATTACCATCTAATCAGTAATAAAACAGATTACCTTATATTGGATGTAACTCCAGAGGTCAAAAGCTTGCAGGAGGATGCAAACCTGGATCGGCCCCCAACAGATGAGGAACAGAGACACCGTCACCACCACCCTACGAGAGACCAGTGCCCGTACTGCTACTGAATGATTTATCTGGGATAAAGGCAGCATTGTCAGGTCTTTGTAATTAAAAGGAATATTTTGAATTCTCTGTGGAATTAATATGTGAAAAATAAGGTTTTGAAGCATTTTCTACTTGGTAGCCACTGTCAGTGGGATTCCCGCTAGGCTGGCCCATCCGCTTGAGCACGATGGCAGTGATTGTAAGCAGGGGTAAGAGGTAGACTGCTAGAAAGCTGTTGATGGTGAAAGCTCTCTGGAGGTGGGCAGAGAGGAACAACATCACTGCAAACCAGCAGGATCCCACCTCCAGACGCTCGTACACAGCGACAGGGATGGACAGAATCAAGGAGCCTGCAGGACGGGGGACATTGTATGTAGTTTCCCTTCTTTTACTGTGCAAACCTTCATGAAGGCAGCTCATTCTCTATTTACTATATATATCACAAATACAAACGAGGCAGAAGATTTTTAAAAATACTCATAAAGACAATTTTATGAAAAGGTCGACCCTTTTTTTACCTTAAAAAGTAATTTGATATTTCTCATTTCCATACTTCTGCCAAATAAATTATTCAGCCAACCTGGATGTAAGCCCTGCTATAATGTCAACATGACCCCACTCTACACCACTACAACGTTTTATCAGAATTAATTAAAAACCTTTTGAGAATTGTGTTTAATAGCCATGGCTACTATATCTATTCAATCTTAGAGCAGTTAAGAGCAGTAAACTTGTTTGGCCTAGTCATGTGAAATGTAACCCAGTAAGGATCTACATCTGACAACTGCAGCAACAACTGTTCAGGCAGCATGCACTGTGGTTCACATTGCTGCTTTTTCCTCCAAGCCTGCACTCCCAGGATGTACGATACATATCTTGCTTTTCAAGCTGTTCTCTGATAAGAATGACTGATTCAGAGCTAAGGATCTCTGATTTTTCCACCAGGTGTGCAAAGAGTCCTGGACCTGAGAATGATAACATGGGTTGCTTTTGTCCTGCCTGAGATTCAGGGATGAGGGCAACAACGAGCACTGGAGCACCGAAGCTTTCTCTCAGAAAAATAATTTAAAAAAAAATAACAAAGTACTCCCAGATTGAATATTGGTATTTCACTGGCTAGGACCACATATACATTTAGAACCTTTGGCAATGGTTCATGAAATAATCATTAACTAATGCTGGAGTTTGGGCAAAGCCTCAACAATAGTGAACTGAAATTGCATTATCTGTTAAAGCTGTAAATTAGTTAATCGAATCTTTCACAATGCAAGTATCTCCCTCTCCAGCCTGACTACAACACGTAGGCAAAGAAAGCCAAAGACAGGTGGGCAGCAGGCTCATATAACTCGATGCCACGGAATCACATCTCCATGACAACTGTGATGATTCTGACAGTAACAGGTGGTCAGAGTCCTACATGCAAACACAACATAGCAGAGACTGCAGTGTGAACTATTTATTCTTTCATATATACAATAACATATTGCACAGGTTACAGATCTTAAGAGCATCTATACAAACAAAATCCTGGCTTTCATCAAGCAAAAAGAAAAAACAAAACTCATTTTTCACGTGAGGGATGCATATTTTGTGCGTTAGGTTTTTTTGTGCGTATGTTGTTGTTGTTCAGGGGATTTACAATCTTAGTTATTTACAGACACAGATAAATATATACTTTTCAAAAAGATTTTACAAACTGATTAAACAGTTTCAAGACACTCGAGCTCTTCCACTTTTGCATACTACTGGTACATGACCCTGGATAACGGCACACCTTAAAGGTGTGTTTGTCAAACAGCTGATTGTTGGCCCTCTGTGGGTTTTGGAGGACAGATCTAAATGTGGAAACATCATGCTTCATCCTCTTGTTCACCAGTCCAAATCCCATCCAATCTCAGCTTTAGTAAGCATGTTCCCAGGACATTTATCATTTTCTCCTCACACAAGCCATGGCAAGATCTGACTGAATTTATGAAAACAATGTGAATAACACAGCTTTAAACTAAAAACTCATTTCTTTTGGGGTTCTAACAGATTTATTTATTTAAGATGCAGAGCCAAGTATAAACAGTTTTCTGCATCAAAGGTATCTGAACCTAAAAATCATTTCTGTCAAGATGGTTCTGACTACACCAATTGCAATAAAATCTTCTAAGCATCAATATGCATACATGGATTTCATGACTACGTATGCGCGAGTGGTTTGCAGGAAGAGCAGTGGTAGTAACTCAGGGATGCCCACATCTCAAAGATCTCCTTACATCAGACTTCCTTGTCAGTCTTTATCAGTGAGACTGGGTCTGGAGCAGGGAAGGAGGACTGAGGCTGCACGGTGCTCATATGTTGAAGCTTTCTCCACAACCACATGTGCCCTTGATGTTAGGGTTGTTGAAGACAAACTCACTAGACAGCTTTGACTCCACAAAGTCCATCTCAGTTCCCAGAAGGGTCAGCTGGGCCTTCTTCTCTATAAACACTCTTACACCTGAAAAAAAGTTAAGAACAATGTCATCACTATTATCAGGTTTCAGCCTTACAGTCAGCCGCTATCTAAAAAGTTCAGGGTTGGATTGTTTCCAGGCAGTGAAACACACATATTACAATCTGTGATAATGTTACAGTCGGTCTTGTGAAAATGCAAAAGAAAAAAAAATCCTCTGTAAATAACAGTTGGTGCCATGCACCACAGTCTGTGCGATGATCATTCACACCAAATTTAGATTGGTTTGAAACAAAAGTTGTATGTGGTGAAATTGGAGTGTGCACCATACATGTGGTCAAAATAGGACTTTCACTGAGAGACTTAAAAACAGAAACCATGCTGAAAGCCGTCGAGCAGGGTCCAAGAAGATAAATGGGAGCTCAATGTGAGAGCGTCTAAATTTAAAGTTAGGTGAGGCGTTTATTTATTTATTTTGTCTTGTTTGTTTTAAATAGGATTAATCCTGGAACTTTAAAAAAATAAATAAATAAATAAAAATCGCACTTGCTTAACCTGAAAACACATAAAAATGTCAAACTTTTTCCATGGATTACAGTACCCAAGAAACTAGTGTGGTGGAAAATCAGCCTTACAATGAAGTCCTGACTCCGCTTGGATTCATCATAAAACATAGCTTACCATCTTGTACTACTTCCTCATCAGACTTTTCTTTCTCTTTGGTGTAGTCCAGTGTGTAAGTCAGCCCATTACACCCACGTGTTCTCACGCCAACCTTCAGGCCGATCTGATGGAGAACCGGATATATGTTAACATACACCTTTTCCCTATTTTTTGTAATATATGCACTATATGAGGGATGAACGATACAAGAAAGAAATACATCGTAATAGTTTTATTTAAGCATCATTATACTTCTCAGTAAAATGTTGTAGTTTAACTTTTTGACACGAATCATGTCTCAAAATGCTTTTTTTTTTTTTTGTTCCTGTGAATTTAATGGTAGCAATGACACTTTCTACATAGACAAAGCTCTCTGAAACATATTGCCATATTACCCATACAAACAAAGCTTGTTTGGGGATGAGGGTGTATCTAAACTGGTGTGGACTGTGTGCGATGTTAGGAAGAAAAGAATGTCACATAATGTGATGTAAATGAAAATGATCAAAGTGTAAAAATGATGCAACAGGGTAAGCCATTTTTTGAGCAACTCAAAATGCTACTCAGTAGTTTGTATCGCCCCAGCGTGCTTGTATGCATGCTTGACAATGTCGCGCCATGCTCCCAGGGATCTCATCCCAGATCTGCACAGGGCATCACTGAGCTCCTGGACAGTGGGATGGATGTGCCTCCTCAGACAATCACTAACCAACTACCAAACCAGTCATGCCAAACAAGCAGCATAATGCTCTGCACAACTTCCCCAGACCCTTTTACACCGGTACATATGCTCAATGAACGCACTGAAAAGCACAGGGTGTCAGCAGTGGGCATTCCAGATCTAATATTCTATGGCAAATACAGTCACCACAGCGCCCACTAGACGATGTTGGGTCCACGCTCATGAAGTCAGTTTCTGATGGTTTGATCAGAAACATTCCCATCAGCAGCTTCATTTTGCAGGGCTGTGTGCAATCTGTTCCTCCTTGCACAAAGGAGCAGATACCCACATTGCTGATGAGTTAAGGTCTTTTTTAAGGCCCTGTCCAGCTCTCCTAAAATCTTCTCCATCCTCTTGAGACTGTACTGGGAGACACTCCAATAGCATATATTAATGTGCCATCCTGGAGGAGTTTAGCTACCTGTGCAACCTCTGTAGGGTCCAGGTATCTCCTCAGCACAACCCCACGAGTGACACTAACCCTAGTCAAATGCGAATCCAGTGAACAAATGTCAGAAAAGATGAGAAGAAAAGAAATATCAGTGGCCTCCACCTGTGAAACTATTCCTGATTTGGAAGTGGTCTCATTGTTGCTCCTGTAGTACACCTTTTGTTAATTTCATTAACACTGAAGCAGCTGAAACTGCTGAAACCTAACTGACCAGATCATTATGACAGAATTATATTTGACTATACTCTGTTTAAAAAAAAAAAAAGATTAAAGGAACACTTTTGATCAATGTAGCTTTGTGCTTTGTGTTCTTGATTGGATGATGTTCCATTACTTACATATTCCGGTTTATCCTGCAACAACAATCTGATCTTGCTCACTGCTGCTGGAGTCTAAAAAGAGACAACAGAAGGTTAAAACATTACTGGCATCAGCTACAATTTACACTGCATTCAGATGCGACTGTTTCTAAGAACAACAGAGAAAAAGAATATGGTCTGTTTAGCCGCTGTTGAAATAAACCCCACTCTAAACCCCCCACAGTGAAAAGACCAACACCAGTGTCAGGAAATAACCAGAACCTCTGCAACCTCAGCTGTAGTAGTAGCTGCTGAAAGTATCAATGACACTTTCTGGGTTCTAATGTGGAGGCATTTAACAGAACAAAATGCCAATTTCAGAAAGCCATTAAAGTGTGATCATTTTCATGTGTTGCTGTGTCACAACCCAGAGTTGTTTTAAAATACGTTATGTCTAAAACTCAAGTTATAGTTCCTCGTACAGTGTATTTATTACCACACAAGCACAAGGTTAAAAATAGCTCATTGTGCTATGGTAATGATTACAGTAAATATACTGTATTATGTTTTGTGAGTAAAGGAAGCCCCCTTATGTAAGGCACCATTTGCAACTAGAGAATGCATTTTCTGAAGAAACTGCAGCGTGGACGCTCATAGCTGAATGACTTTAAGATCAAAGGAATTCCGGCGCTAAGCCCCGCCCACATCCCGGAGGACGTGCGCTGAGATTGGCTGGCAGCTATATCGATCGGCCAATCCAAGCTCCTAATTACTTCACTGAAGGATGTCCCACTGTTTTAAGTTGCAGTACACTAATGTTATCAGTAGAATCCACCGTGCAAGCACGTTATCTTGCAACAGCACTGTTAGGAAAGCTCATCAGCTGAAAAACCTCGAGCTGAACATATTCATCCCACCCATGACAAAAAGCTACGACTCCAGCCTGTACTGAGACATCATTACATGTAAAGTGCACTCTCACAATTGTATTAACATTAAGTATCACACAATGTACTTTAAATTTGCTATCAGTATAAATTGGAAGCCAAAACCCAAACATGAGCCACCATAATATAGCTGTATTATTGCAATTACTTGGAAAACTACTTAAAATCGTTTTTTTTAGAAACACACCGTGAAACCAGAATCAAACCATCTATTTTCTGAGCATGCAGAGTTTGCGGAACAGAGCAAACAAACCAGTGTAACCCCTTGGCTTATGGCAGGGGTGGCCAACTCCAGGCCTCGCCAGCCGGTGTCCTGCAGGGTTTAGATCTCACCCTGGGTCAACACACTTGAATCAAATGATTAGTTCATTACCAGGCCTGGAGAACGTCGAGATATGTTAAGGAGGTAATTTAGCCATTTAAATCAAGGACACATCTAAAACCTGCAGGACACCGGCTCTCGAGGCCTGGAGTTGGCCACCCCTGGCTTATGGGAAATATGTCCCGTGTTCTTTAGGACTGACCCGGGATATAATTCAGGGTGTTTTATTCAGTGTCGATGCTGCCAACTCTTTGCGAGCCTTACTACTTAAACCTGCATGTTACAACTTTTACTCCACAATCCGTAACATATTAAGGGCAGACACTATTTTCTAAATCCCAGTAGAAGCCTAACTTTATACCGTATGACTTGAAACTGTTTGATATTGCGAACGTCTAGCTTGCTGTCAAGGTACAGAAACTTCAGCAGCACATTAACAAAAGGCGTCTGGCTAGCCACTTATCAGTGTTAGCATCTAGCTGAGAATAACGTTATGTTTGCAGATCCGCCACAGTGTTTACTTTAAATTTTCATAGGAACGCCAATGCAACACGAACAAGTGCAGTTACAATAAGGTTTAAGAAAAGTTGAAATTAAGTTGCTCTGCGTGTAACAGATGATTAGCTAGCTTAGCCAACTTACACAACTAACATCATACCGGACGCAGTTGTTAACCCCAACCTTATTTGAGCACAATATACTGACCGCACATAAAGTGCTTCACATGCATGTATGACCAAAAAAATGTAACCTACCAGTGTCAACGCCGCTTTTGTGGCCAGTATCTTTCTTTTGCTGACCGCTCGGACGGTCGCTCGCACCATGGAGGCAGACATGTTGCTCGCGACTGTTAAAATCACAACATAGGATTGCGCAAGCGTCTAAAAGCTGAGCAAACGCCCCCAAAGTAGCATTCGTCCATGTGATTCGCCACTATCGTGACAGACAGTTGTGGCTGCAAATTGTCTTTGGGGTTAAAATGACAGGATGCCGCTATTATGTAACCTCTTACAGAAGCGTCCCTTCTTCCGTACGTAACTCGTAATTCTGTGTCGATACTTATGTATGGAGCATTTTTACCTTATTTATATCCATTGTTATTAAATAGTCATTTATAACGTCCAACACACTTTTTCCCAAACTTACTAGATTTTCTAGAACCTAAGTTGTTTTTTTGTTTTTACCATCGCCGTCAACTTATTATAATGGGAGTGCAGTTTTCTTTGAGGTATTACTAACAGCGTGATGGAGTTTATTTCCTACAGTAATGTAATTATTAGACAAAAATGGAAAATAGCTCAAAACAATAAAAGAATCCCACCATTTCAGCTTCGGTGACACTTGTAGGACTTGCAGTGATGCATCACACATTGAAGACTCCTTGGATTATTGCTTTTACTATTACTTACAATATTTTAAATAATTTCCCCTGGGGATCAATAAAGTATTTTGATTGATTGATTGAATATTTTGAGGGGGAAAGGGAAGGTGGGGAAAAAAGCACACTGGAATTTGATTTCACTTTAATTCTTTCAGACAAAATGGATCACGAGCAAACCTTTTTCCTAACAAAATCAGGGGTCCCTGGCATCAAATTAAACCCTCCATTTAATCCTGGCAAAAGTAAAAATACAGCTGGCATTAAAGCACACATCCTTTAAAATAAGAAATTTGATTACAATACCAACATCTTTTTTTTTTAATATATAAAATTCAGCAAGAGTAAGATAAGAATAAAGCCAGAAGATACCCCACATAAGTTGAATTATAAGCAGGCCTTTGAGACATAACTAGCAGCAACATAATCCAAGGGCCTGGGCCTGGACCCCCCCCATCCCCACCCCACAGTGCAGCTACCAATCCATGGCAACATTACAATGAAATGAAGCCTTTGCGGCAAATAAATACATTTCTCTCTCCAATGAACTAACTGAGATTACCTCTAGTTGGAGCGCAGTGTGTGCAGTCAGCTGGAACAGCTTTTTATTTTTCTTCTTAAAATATAAATCTTAAGAGTCTGCATGGGAAGTTTTTAACACAACTTCCTCAAGCATGTGATCCTCGACCATTGTTACAACACATCCTAGGTAATGAGTTTTTACCATCCCTCTACTAACATCTTCAGGGCAGTTTAAGGGCAGTATGTATCCATCAAGCTTGGGTGAACCAGCAGTCTCAGAATAAAACCCTCATTCCGAGAAACATATCTACAAGGTGTTTTCTATAACAAAAGGCACACAAACATAGAGATACCTTGCAGGTAGTTCAGTCTTCAAGAACACCAGAGACATGGATCAATGGACATCAGTGCAAAGGACAAACACATGATTTATGATAAAAAAAAAAAAATAAAAAAAAATTAAAAAGGGAACTTAAAAAAAAAAAATCCAGGCCATTAAAAGGTATACTGCTATTCAGCAACATGTAGTTCTCACCCCCAATTTTTAAAACAACACTTAAAGAGAAAAAAAACAAAAAAAACAAACATGTATGGTTTAATTTGATGTCAAGTAGCAGACAAATACCATAATCAGTTTATCATTTCTATCTGACTCACAGCTGTAACAGTGTTAATAAACACTGGTTAACCAAATTTACCAAATGAAAGGACGGTTGAGCCTCCAAGTGTCCAAAAAAAAAAAAAAAATTTAAAAAGAAAATTTAGCATTAAAGATACAGTATGAAGATACCCTACTGATATCTAAGCTGTCAGTCATCTAGGAGACACTTATTTACATTCTAATTTAAGAGATTTTACATCAAATTTGCAATAATATTGCGTTAAATGTAAAATTTTATATATACACAAAAAACCCAAACAAAAAAAAAAAAACAAAAAAAAACCTTGTGACTGGCAAAGTATTTCAAGACATGAAATGCATGCTCAAATGCTTATTATTGTTATTATTATTTTTTTTAAATGAAAGCTTTAAAAACTCTCAGTTGGAGAGCTTTGGGGGGAGAAAAAAAACCACAACAATAAAAAGGCCCTATTTGGCTTCAAGTCAAGGTGTCCTGGCTTTGGCTTTGAACGGGCTACCATTGGCCCAACTGTACCATTCAGATTGAAAGGTTTCTGGACTTTGGGTTGCTGTCTGCCTGGACAAAAGTAGAATCTTGTAGTTTGTTTGTTTTGTTTTTTTTTCCCCCATTCACAGCCACTTCTCATTCCACTGGGCTCTTCCTCTGACCAGAGCGACCCAGATTTCGGCAGGCTAAACTACCTGAAACAAACCAGAAAGCAATCATCAACATTTATTAGACAATAGTTTTTTAACTCAACAGCAACTTTAAAAAACACAAAATATTAAGAAGGTAACAAAACTGGGCAGACTGCTTGATCCTGAAAAAAACCAAACATTGCTTTATTGACCAAGAAAAAAAATTGTAACAATAACAGGTACAATAACTTAGAGTTAAGGGCTTTTTAAGGCCCTGTGTTCTAAGATCACATAAAAAAAAAAACAACAGATGAAATGAGGACAAGAATGCTACATTTGAGGAAAAACATCGGCAAGTGTTCATCCCAGAGTCCAGAAAAAGATGGATGAACATGAGCCTGCTGCACAAAAATCACGGCGTCACTCTTTACAGGCCCTAGACAATTGACCCAGCGCAAAAAACACTGTCAACCAAATGTAATTTCTCTGGAAAGTAAAAGTAAACTTTGTCTCCATATACAGATAATTTTATTTAAAAAAGGACTAGTTGGATCAAAATAGTTTTAAATTGAAAGTAATTTAAAAAAAAACCCAAACAAGTACATGTTAAATTAGCTAAATCGTGCTAACAATATAGATCTTAGACATTTTATTCCATGTATAAAAAGTATAGGAAATTTAAATACCTGCTTGTGGACTTAATATCACATTTTGCTGCTTTCTCTTCTTCTTCTCTTCTTGTATAGGTATACCCTAAAGTAAAAGAAAGCCCAATAGTTGTACAGGCGTAGAAGTGTAGAAAGCAGAATTAATTATATTTTAGGTTGACTGAGAACATGCAACATACCTGTTTCTCTGTTTCTCGCAAATTCCTAAAGTGGGGCGAAGAAGAAAAATTCTCCATTTTCACAGTACCTGGCAAATGACAAGGGAACAATAAAAGTAAGCATGTGACTTTTTTCACAGTGCAAAGAACAAAGTTAACTTGCAGGTACTTACCTGCAGGGCTTCTGTACAGCTGACAGTCCTTCTTGATGTGAGCACTTGATCCACATAGGTAGCAGCAGCGGATATCCACGCCATCCCTTTTCCGCCAGTGTTCACTTTTGTGTCTGACCTGATCCTTAGATTCCTCGGCTGTATCCACTTTGTCTTGTAGGTACTCTGGCCTTCTCTCCAAATCCCTTCTGTGCTTAGACCTGGGCCAAAATCATTGTTAATGTAATGCTAACATTAAGGCAGGTGAGCAAGGTGCTAACAGATTTGAGTAAGTAAATGTGACTAAATACTTGAGATTGCACCCACTTCTTACGCAGGGGGCAGTCTTTCATGAAATGGCCAATTTTTCCACAGATGCGACAGCAGCGATCATTGGGAGCCACTTCTCCTTCAGTAAGTACTTCAGGATCAAAGAAATATTCCTGGGAAAGATGCAGGTACAACACCGATTACTGTTGACTATATAGTAACGCCACAATAAAACATTTTTTAGTTTTGAGACAAATACTGACCATCTGACTGGGATACACAGGAGGAAAGTATCTGATGGGTGTGCCAAACACTCTTCTGCCATTGATAAAAGCCTTCATGATGAAATTTGTCACTGTTTTGATGACACATTTTGACACATTTTAAATAGTGAAAACAAACAGCAAGAAAAAC
>VUQR01023943.1:6301-24781 GCA_015108515.1 Hemichromis elongatus | reverse complement strand
AACACACTAGTTACGATATTAATTGCAGTATACGTGAAATAGCTTGGTGAATAACTCATTGAAAGCAAAGACTAAGATGTTAGAAACTAGTTTCACGTGATGAGCTGAGCTGGTGTTTTTGTTTTTATGATCAGGAGGATGTTGCGAGATTTTACAGGAAAGCGACACTTTCCCTTCAAGGTAAGAGGGGGAACTGAATTAAAACTGACATTAAAATAATCAGAAATGTTCCAACTTCATTTGCTGGGTGCCTCCTTCCTCTTTCTGCTTTTGATCTTGCGGTATCAGTGCGGCAGTGTACTGCTGCTGGCTGTGCTATTTGATTGACAGCTTTCAGCTGCACTCCTTACTGCTGCTGTCAACTCACCTGAAACATAGTTGCCGACACTGCCACGTATCCCGCTTCATTCACCTGCAAATAAGAAGTCAGCCGAGAGTAAAGCTGGGAGAAAATTCCACATTTTGCATAGTGATAAATAACTGAGCAGCTGAACGTCGGTGCAGCGCAGTCAAATCCGCGCATTTGCATTTGCATGGACGGAAGAATTGTGGCTGGTTGGGTGGCAGTGTAATGTTAGCTGATGTTTCTTCAGCCAGCTCACACTGCTCTGCTACCTTAACAGTTACATTTCACTCTGTTGGTAAAGACTCAATAGCCATTCAATATGACTTAAATGTTTTCCCACTTTGCAAAGAAAATATTAATTTCTTATTATAAGGACAGTTTAGATGAAGGTGAAGCTGTTGAATTGTGGGTGGCTGGAAGGCAGTGTCTTGTTAGCTGGTAATTTCTTCATGTGCCAGCTCACCTGCTGCTGCCCTCCAACTGTCCATTTAATCTACACCAACACTTATGGCTGTAGTCCTTCACTGCTATCAGTTAGCATTAAGGTGCGATTCATTGATTCTATTGTTTATGTTATATAATTGTCTTGAAGCGATAAATATTCAGGAAAAAAATAAACTACAGCATGGAAGGTATCAGCACATATCTATGGAGATGGCCTTAATATCAATGCATTAACATTAGCGGCTAATGTGTAATGTGATTTAATTATTTAGTTAAGAAAGACGCTAGACGCCCACAACACAGGAAATCTAAATGAAAAATCTTCAAGCCATTAATTAAACCAAATACACATGAGAGCATTTTATTTTTGGATAGATGCTGCACAGTTTGCTGGGCTCAAATCAGTCAAATCAGGCTCAATTAATTTGCTTCTTCTTAAAAAAATGATTTTAATGTAAACACTGGAAAGAGATGAAAAGAATGAAAACTGAACATTTAAAATGCCAACATCTGAAAAGCTAAATAACCACTGCAGCTGCAGCAGTGGTTATTATAAGAAATGCTCATCATTGACCACAGGATAAACACTCCCACATACACACATGCACACACACTGTGACTTGCATTGCACGACGGTGATTGTCTGATATTTTCATCTTGCATCTTTCTGGAACGACAACCCTCTCCAAGCAACACCCACTGTCAACAGTTCAGTCCTTCCTGGCTACCACAGCTCAGGAAACACAGACATAAAGCAGTGCTATGTCCAGTACCGATCACTAGGGGCCATCATAGCTCCACTCGTTTCTTTAGAATGATTTCCCGCACCATGGCTGTGGCCTCTTCTCTGATGCTTTCAACGGGTTCGTCTGTTCGCCAGAATCGAACCACCTTCCCTTCTGGGTTCACCAGAAACTTCCAAAAGTTCCACTTTGGAATTTTCTGCACAGAATCTGAAAAACAAACAAGACATCGCAGAAGAGTTATTAAAGCTACATTTCATTTTTATCATTTATCATTTATCTTATTTTCAAGCATCTTTAAAAGTTATTTGATTCAATTTCCATATATTAAAACAAACTATCACACTCTGAAGATATATATATATATATATATATGTATACACATATGTATTCCTCAAGGGTAAAACCAGGATAAAACAGTGTCTCACTGAGACAGGCACATCAGGCTCTAAAGTACACTTAAAAACACTGACAGGTAGATTGTAGGATGCTACAATAAGATGCTAAAATACCAAAAATTCCAAATGCCTTCACTTAATAACTTAACAGCAGATTAACATAACGAGAAAAAAAACAAAACTCATCTTAGTTACTTCCTAATAGGACTGGACACTATCAAATCTAAACAATAAATACATGATAAACTGTATTAAATAAATCAAATAAGAATTCAGTTAAACATCAAAACAATCCTATAGTATCATTTCAATATCATATAATTTGATAGTGCAGTGAAATTTTATGTATTGTAATTGAAAATCAAGTAATAACCTACAACTAAAAAACTCAAATGTGCATACTTTTTAAAATGCTGTTAATTCAAATGATATATTCCCCTTGGCTACTGCTAATCATTATAGCTCATGACCACGGTTGCGTTATTGTCTATTAAGACAGTTAAAAAATACAGTTAATTATAAAAACAGATTCTACTGCATGGACCAGAATGTCAGTTCTGCTGCTTTACAGACATAAAGTTAAGTTGTGAATTGATTACATGTTACACCATCAAGTCTTGTAATCAAAGAATAGATCAGAACCATACTTTATATTCCAGTTACCTCCGGAGTTTATAGACTTGTTCTGCAGGTCTTCCTTCAGGTGCATCATGTTCATAAAAACTCATTAAATTACCCTGGGGTGACTGAAAAATACAAAACTTTATGTTCAGCTCCACATTTTACAAGAGTAACAGATTATTTTCCTCTCTAGATGAAGTGAAAGTAAACTTTACCTAATCTTGTTTGGTTTTAGACTATCAACACTTGTACCTGGAATACAGGTGAGACCAATTGTTAAGTATTTATTATAAGATACCTAATGATTTCAGAGATGAATCAACCTGCTTGGCTTTCTCATAATTGTGTGTGCAAGTGAGAAAAGGCAGAAAGCCCAATTATTACACAGAGTGGTTTGAGGGTTGGTGACAGGTCCAGATTTTACTTTGTTCCATCCTTAAATACATCCTGCACTTGGAGCAGGTATACATAAGTAATCAGTGTTTCTGTGATCTCAATCAGTGATCCCACAGTCATGTTATTCGTTAAAAGCTTTTCTCCCAACCTGTGAGGAATTTGAAAGCAGGGTCAGCCTCTGATCCCATTATTTTGATCTTGCTGAAGAAAGGAAAGGTAACGCCGTAGGCTGACTTGGCGAAAGCCTCGATGTCCCGGCTGGTTCCGGTCTCCGTATCCCCGAACTGTCCGCAGGGAAAGGCCAGGACGTTGAAGTGAGAGGTACCCAGCTCCCGGTGGAGCTCCTGTAGAGACTTGTAGTTCGCCTCCGTCTGCTGGCAGTGACTCGCCACGTTTACAACTAAGGACGCCTGCAAAGGAGGGGATTAGGAGCAGTGCACAGTTATTTTTAAAAGCTCTTAAAAACACGCACTTTGCAAATAAATCAAGTCTAACATGACATGGAATAAGTTCAACGCGGTTTTGCACAGATTTATTCTCAGTCTGAAACCACGGGTGATGATGTGGACATACTTTTCCTCGGTACTTCTCCAGAGAAACCGTCCTCCCCTTCGCGTCCTTCGCCTCGAAAGAATAAAAATCCTCCGGTTTTCTGGGTTTCACCAGCTGGGTCTGCAGAAGAAATAAGCACCCCACACCCACCGTCATGCTCAACAGCACAGTTATCTTTTTCGCTTTTGGGTTGGAGGACCTGGTAGGATAACCTCCCAAAGCCTCCATCTTGGAGGGGAAAGAACAAACCGTGGCTTGAACCGGGGCTCTGCTTCCAGAAGTTCTGGGGCGGATCAGAGGAAAGAGTCGCGTAAAGTTGGACGGAGAAACGGTGCAAGCGACGACACCGGAAACTCAGCAGCAAAATAAAACTAATAATAAGCGAACGTTACATTGAAATACTCGACTTTCAGCTACACTACATAATCCTTTATAGGCATATACAGGATTAAAATATTTAAAACAACAACAATGTCTTATTTTTTTTAGTTTTGGTCAGTTTTGTAAAAACAAAATTATTAAACAAGCCTATAAAACAGAAAAATAAATACGAACTATATAATAGTTCGCTGATTCTGTGTGTTGTGTCCTTACTGTAAAAAACATTAAAAACAGAGATCAGACACTCAAATATATACTTCAAATAAATGTTTACAACTTGAGCTCATCATTTAGAAATATTTTCGACTGCAAACCTGTCGAAATCTCCTTACCATTACACAAAACAGGACTTTCGTGGAAAGCCTCACCAATAAATTTATAAAGAGATAAAATTAATATTGAGCAGTGTAAAAATGTAAAAATATATTTTGGAAAAGGATATATATAAACATCCCTAAATGCTCAGTGCAGTCATTAGAACTAGAGGAACCCAGCAACCACTTAACAACACAAAATTTCCAGTGGCTTCCTCGGTAATCCCTGTAAAGCATTTAAATAACTACAGAATCTTAGCAAACTGCTCTGGAAGGTTTACGCTCACCTAGCAGGTTGTCTGGGAGAATATGCTTTTGCTTAGCAAATGAATGTCAGGTATTCAGAAGTATTTCTGTTTTGCAGTTTTTAAACACTACACAGCACACTGTCCAGTATGTAATGCTGCTAAAGGGGGAAATGTCCCATTGCAATTGACTCTTTAAGTTGAAAACATTGTTGGGGTCACACCTTAGTGTCCCATAAGAATTAAAGATGTGTGCCTCGAAAATCTTAACAGGGAGTTGGGCTCTTAATTGATTAGTTTGTAATGATATTAAGTTACTGTTTCGTAAATTTTAATTACCCTTATTTTGAGCTGGCATTAAAAAAAATCAATATTATTTGTCTGCACAGGGACAGTACAAGGCCCACGAAATCACGTACAAATGCTTCAGGAGGCGGAGCATCCAGAGGAGCTGCAGAGAGGGCCCTGTTGCAAGTACCCCGCTGCCCCCTAGGCGGCAGTGTGAGCCAAGCTTTGAGTTTGATACCGTGTGTCAGAGGCTGGAGCTCGACTCTCCACCGAGAAAGCATGAACCAGGACGGGGAGTCCTCCCAGGAAAAATCCAAGGTATTAAACAACACACAGAAGTGCAGGAATAACAATAATGACTGATGGCAGTCATATTCACATAAGTTAGTTCATTAACAGTGTGATTAAAGTCAGAAATCACCTAAAGTCAGGTTTTAAATGACTGATTTTTATAAGAGGTAAAAAACGACCGATTCAGCAGCTAAAGCATAATGTGTATGTCATAGAAATGCAACAATGTTGGTGTAATTTGGATAAATATTTTGGTTTAAAAACCAGCCAAACAAAAACCAAACCAAAACTAAATAAAACGTTATTTCGCTAGTCACCACTGGGGACTGTACCCTAGCTGTTGGTGTCGCACCTAAACAGCATATGTAGGATTCAGCTGTGTAACACTGTTCCTGTATGACACTGCTGGTTTTAAAATGCACTGACGTGCTGCCTAACACTCCCCTAACACTGCCTAACACTCAGGTGTATCATCATACTGACACAGTGCATTTTTACTTGAGACCTTTTGGACATTTTCTATGATGTCATTTGGTTTCACCAGAGGCAGCATTGGTGGGAGGCTTGTCTCAATCTGAGTCTGTTAACCCGGTGAACACAGTGTGCAAGAAACGGCCTGCTGCAGAAAATGCCCCACAACAGGTTTGTTTAAGGAAGCTGCCCTTGTGTGTGTGTGTGTGTGAACCGACTTTTCCAAGTCATTATCTCATATGTAAACATAGTATAATTTAAAAGTGCAAAAAGTCAGAAAGTTTTGTATGTGTGTGGTTTGCAAAGGTTGCTAGAAGTGAAATGAAATGAAAAGTGTAAAAAAAACACAATCGGTTTGACGTAAGAATAATAAAGTATTGTTATCCTGTGGTTTGGCGGTCTGCCTCACAGGATGAAGGTCCTGGGTGTATATAGAGTCTGGAGCCTTTCTCTGTGAAGTCCAAAGACATGCAGTGCATTAGGGTTATTGGTTATTCTAAACTGATTGTAACTGTGAATGGTTTTTCTTGTCTCCATGTGTTATGGCCCTGCAATATAGCAATGTGCTGGGATACGATTGATAGATGGATATTTAGTGTCATCATACCATAAAATTGATAAAGCATATAAAAAAAGAAAATCTGCATGTATTGCTAATGCTAACTTACAATGAAATGCTAATTTTACATGTTTATGAGTCATATTTACCCTTTTTTTTGTTTTTTTTTTGTTTTTTGTTTTGTTTTACAGCGATGGGTGTGGAGACCTGCAGTTCAAGAACCTGAAAATCTCAATCCCTCAGGTAGCTCATGTTTCTTTCTCTCTCAATGAAACATGAATGATTGTGTGACTGATCTCTGGACTGATACTACATAACGTCATACTGGGAAACCAAAATACATACTTTGAGCATGCTGCAGTTTTGTTTTTGTTTTGTTTTTTTTTATTATTGCTGAATGATGTAATTATAGGTTTATTTTATCAGGCTGGACACCATTTTTTTAAGTCTGGAGAAAACAAAGATGACACTTGAATAGCAATATGTCTTAAGGCATTATTCACATTTAGGCACGTTAGCAGTCATCACAAGTCTAATGCAACAAGTGTTTAATGTACATCAATGTGGAATCTTGCTGCAATTATTGCTTCATGTGAAAAACATGACACAACTAATAAAGTGTGTGAAAATTAGTGGATTAACAGCAGATCTACAAAGTATGTTTTGTAACACTTTTTAATTATATTTTATCATTGAAGGTTATGATGAAAGAAAATACGATCTTCAGCCATTTGCCACTCTGAAGAAAGCCACCCTGAGCCTGCACGGGAAGTCAGTGGTTACATTGGGTGCACCATCATTGCTGAACGACTACTGTAAGAGAAAATGAAGCCCTATATGACTTTTACAAAGGCTGTTTTCTTTGTTTCTGTACACTGTAAAACAACCAATGAAATGCAGTTTTCAGCTTAAATTCATTGAGTTTAAAAATGTGTTGCATTAGCTGGTCATTAATAACAGGCACTTTTATAAATAGTCTCAGATCTAAAGGGTCAGAAGTAATTGGATAAACTAGTAATCCTTTGTATTGCATTCATTCTGCCTGAAGTCATGCATGGACATGATTAAATGTTGTGCTTCCTCCCTTGAGATGCTCTGTTGAGCCTTTACTTCTTTCTGAAAAATACTTACTGAAAACACTTTGGTGGATTTAACAGATTTAACAAAAAATATTATATTTATAATAAATCCTCATTCTGTTCATCAATACATGACTCATAATTTATGGCTACAATGTAGTCCTCTGTTTTTGCAACTTTGTCATTTCAGACACTAACCTTGACTGCAGCTGTAAAGGCATGGTTGCATTAGCACTCGGCTCTTCTGTTTACATTTGGAATTCAGAAACTCGTGATCTGGTTGGACATCTGGACCCGAGTCCACAATCAGGATGCCGATATCGACAGTCAGTCTCGTCTCTGTGCTGGAGCACAGATGGAAGAGCCCTGAGTATTGCGACTAGACGAGGGGAGATACAGGTACGCTCTCTGTGAAATGACTTCATGAGGTTGGAAACTTATTCAAACCAAATGTGGTATGAGGGGGGTCTGTGAGAAGGGAACTGTCATACTTACTCAGCAGGATGACAGTTTGTGGTGTCTTTGTCTCTCTTTGACTCTTTAGTTGTGGGATGTTGAACACAAGCAGAACATGAGGTTTCTGCTGTCACACCTGACTGTGGTGAGGGCTCTTTCCTGGAAACAGCAGTTACTTAGCAGGTACGCATCTAGTATTTAAAGAAAGTGCTGTTTAATAATCAAATGGAACAAATTGACAATTTTTGAAATCATGCTAAATAAATGAACACTTAAAAATCTCATCTAGCTTAGGATAAGAGCTAAAGTCATACAGCTTTATCCCACAGGGGTGTCAAACTCCAGGCCTCGAGGGCCGGTGTCCTGCAAGTTTTAGATCTCATCCTGGGTCAGCATACCTGTATCTAATGATTAGTTAATTACCAGGCCTCTGGGGAACTTCAAGACATGTTGAGGAGGTAATTTAGCCATTTGAATCAGCTGTGTTGAATCAAGGATACATCTAAAACCTGCAGGACACCGGCCCTTGAGGCCTGGAGTTTGACGCCAAGAAATGGAGGTGAATTAGTCATGAACAGGGCAGGAGACACTTAATCAATAAAAGTGTCCATAAAAGCAGTATCTTTTCTGACAGTGGATCTGTTCTTGGACATATCTGTCACCTTGACCCTCGGGCATTCACACCTCTGGTAGGTGCAACCACCCAGAGGGAGGGGGTCTGCAGTCTGCAGTGGTCACCAGGAGGCAGATGGCTGGCCAGCAGCTCCACAGAAGGCCTTCTCCATATCTGGGATGATGACATCATTGGAAAAAAAAAAGCCAAGTCAGCCAATAATGATGGTGAAGCAGCCCAGTGTTGTCAAGGTCTGTGTACTTTGAGTTGAAGCCTAGAAGTAAACCAATTTGTGTGTGTTTGTGTTTTAGAGCTGACTGTATTGAACACACATCCTGCTATGCTGTGCTTAGCTGTTCCTTTATGAACACATGTACACAATGGCAATATTAACATGCTCATATTTAAAAACTAAGATATAACTTGACAATCCTCCCAAAAGTTTAAAAAAGCTTAAATATTTAATTTGCTGTTGATCTGTGAACCAACTGAGCTATCCATATGCGCAGCCCTTCTCTACAGTCAGTATCTGTTACTGATTTTATTACTTGCCTTACTTGCAAAACAATATCAGTGCCATTCACAAGTGATGACATGTTTGGCATTTTTAAAGGCTGACACAGCCAGAGTCACACAGTCTGAGCAAACATGAAAGAAGCTAAACTTAAAGGCTATTGGTTTTAATGTGTAAGGATGTTGGTGTTATTAAACGGAGGCTTAAAAATGCTGTTAATGGATCCACCTTTGTGTGTGTTATTATATTTTAGGCAATGGGGTGGTGCCCATGCCAGAGAAACATTATTGCTACAGGAGGGGGATGGAAAGATGGTGAGCTGAGAATCTGGGACTCACAATCAGCATCTTGTGTAACTTCTGCCCAAACAAATTCACAGGTGCTTGAGAATTAAAGTATTATGGCTATTTTTGATTTACTGTATATAAATGCTGGATAAACTATTACCAATTAACCCCATTTGCAGATATGTTCTCTACAATGGGCTGAAAAGAAGAGATATCTGGTTACAGGTCATGGCCTACCTCATCATAAAGTCACATCTTGGATGTGGGAGTTTCCCTCTCTCAGCCCCGCATACCAATTCACAGGTTAGAAACAGTCATGTGACTGTTCTACATTACTACAACCTTTTAATTAATAAAGTAAATAATTCTGTTTAATGCAACATTGAATTGTATCAGCACTGCTGTGTGATACTATCCCAACTTAGTCTCAACACATTAACAACACACTTATAGGAACAAATGTGTTGCATCAATAACACGGTGAGTAATATTCTCATAGAAGCAGTTGTTGTCAGTGTCAGCAGCTCTGTCACCTACCACTCATGTGTTTCATGGCCATCGTGTGCCGAATGATTCATGTTGTGGGCTTCCCTCTAGTGAATATGAAACTGATGTTTCTAGTTTTAATATGAATTTTACCTTCCTGTAGTATTGTGAGCTGGTGTTAGAAAAGCAATACTTAAGGCTTAAGGTGGGAAAAAAGTGAGAAATAAACCCCCTGCTTTTTCCAGTCAGGGGGGCTCAAACCAAATACTGAATGCAAAATTCACACTTAGTTTTTTCCCCCACTAATATGCAATATTTAATTATTTTACTTACTTTAAATGATCAAGTTTTTTTTTTTATTTAATTTGTTTTATTGAGTTTTTTTTTTTGTATTTTTAAATTTTAAATTTTCACAAGTATAATTACTGATATCAACCCTAATGGTAAAAAATACCTATTCCCATAAGAATGACAGTTGTTATAAGATAGGGAAATTAACTTGTTTTCATAATGGAACAAGCTCCCATAAGGTCGAACCGATGCAGGCCGTTATTCTGTAGGCAGATTTTTTACTCACCATTTTCTTGGTTAACCACAGTCATAAAGTCCCCCTTCTCATTTTTGCCAAGAAGGCTCTGATTGACTCATTTGTCCTGGCAGAAAAGGAGACGTAGCTACTAAATGAAACGCATGTTTGAATCACATACAGATATGTGCGCAGTGGGGTTTGGTGCTTATATTTTAGTTATATTTTGTTGGGTTTATCTAAGCACAAACCCCGCTGGAACACACAAGACAACAAAAGCAAGACACAAGTCAGAGCTTTATGTGATCTCGTGCGCGAGGGAGGCCAACCAAGGTCAAGCGCTGTTCCTTCCACTTGAACCCCGTTAGACTCTCTTATTGTGGTTACATGAATATGCATAGTCTCATTAACATGTAACAGTTTCAAACAGACATATGTGTGAACAGAGTGTATGCCTGTCTGTGTGTGGGTGCAGGTGTGTGTCTATGTGGGTGTGTGTGTGGGTCAAGATATGACCCTATGAGTGACTCCCCAGATAGCTGGCGCCAGGGGCCTCCTGGGAGTCCAGCTGTCCATAAAAACAAAAAGCACTTATACCTGACCAGATACAGAGCATATGTTCTCACAGGACAAGATGTGACCTTCCCATGAGCTTAAGATGTGTATGAGGTATGCCAGAACAACACAGGGAGTGATCATCCTCCCATCTCATGGTGAACAGAGTGCACACAGAGCTTTAGCAGGCCTAAATAAGGATGAGGCATTTTATTAACATACAAACAATTATGTATCTCTAAGCATAAATTAATATGTGTTTCTAAGCACAAATGACAATCCTAAATTATCACTCTCACATATTTACATTTAACTTAAAGTTTTTATTTTATTATCTCTTGAATCCACGATGTCTGTAAAATTTGCTTTCTAATCCTGATTTTTGTGCATGATCTAAAAAAAAATGCAATTACATTTAAATAATCTTTATAATCAAGGAAGTACCATTCAATATTAATTCCTTTTTAATATGGCATTTCCTTACAACTTATAGCAACAATAAAAACTCCTTTTCAGTTCTTTTAAGTCATTAATTAATCTTTTTTTTTTTTTACTAGGTCACTCTGATCGGGTCCTACACTTGGCCTTAAACCCTGACAACTCTCAGATCTTCTCCACTGGTGCGGACCAGCAGTTTCACATCTGGGATTTGTAGTAACCAGCATCATGGAACCTTGACATTCATATTGAAAATAAAGTCCTTTAGCATCTGGTTAGATCTAGGTTTAAAATTGATTACCACATAAGTACACATTGCTGCTTTCTTGGCAATTGTGTCACAGAGACCACACATTTCCTTCACATGATGTTAACCGCAGTTTGAAGCCAGTTTACCACCAGCTCACACCTTTTGTCATGCATCATGCATGCCAGCAGCACAGGTTTCCTGTTCTATTAACTACACAACACAAATCTTTTATATAGTTATGATATGACAGATACTGACTACTGTCATATGAAAAGGTAAGAAAAGATAGACATAGGACACGTTTTATGGAAAATTCACCGAAAACAGTTCAAATACTGGATGAAGGGTCTTCTCTAGTGTACACACATGCTGCTGCTGTTGACTTAAGGCTTATCATCATTTATTTGTTCTGTATTTGAGTTCACTTTGAGTTTGTTGTGTTTTTGTGTATATTACATTCTGATATGTCCTCATTGTAAACTTTGATTTCCCGAAATGCCTTTCTATTGTATTTTGCACAATGAAATAAAATTTACAAACCTAATTGTAAAATACACTCTGTCAGCCTGAGGTTGCTTTTATTCTTGCCCCATGATGTGAAATATCCCGGCTACATTTTACCTACCAATAGAGTGAATGTTTTGTGCTTTGTTTTAAAAGTTACTTATTGGGTAGTTAAAGCACTTAGACCCAAGTTAAACATAAAGCGAAACAGAATAAATTTCTGCGTTTTTGCATATGAGCTGCAAAATTTTACTTGCAAGAGTGTGACCAGAGAAGATTTAAGAGAACACTTTGTGCAACAGCACTGTGGTGAAGACTTCCTTTATAAAAACAGAGCAAGACCCCCCCCCCATGGAGTTATTTCTTATGGGTTATATGTTCACAGTCACACTGAGATGTAGGAGCAAATGTGCAACGACTGAGGTTGATTTATATCGTCCCCGTAACCTCAGATGTCTGCAAAGTCTAGCCTACGTTGTTCTACCTTTGACTAAGATGATACAAAAGGTCAAGATGAATAATGTCAACACTCAGCTAAAGGCAGCACCATGCCTCAAGTGCAGTCTCGCCAGGCCAAAACACAGAGCTATGATTTGGGCTCCAGGAATGTTTGCCTTGATTTTAAGTATAAAATTTAATCAAGAAACAATAAAACATGCTAAAATGAAGTTCAGTCAACAAAGAACCTGGATTTTTAAAAAAAGAACTGAGAAGAAATCTGCATAAGTTGTGTTTCTCTGTGATCTTACTGCATCCTAAATTCTGCTTTACAAATATTTCTAAACATGCTGGCCTTTAACCAGGTCAAGGTCAAAATGGCTCCACTCAGCATAAAACTCCCCAGAAAAGTGTCAACATATTCTGCTTCCCTTATGTAAAATGTCCTAAAGTCAAAGGAACAGAAGAAGCTACTCGGATGAGAGGTGAAACGTCTTCAAGCACACATAATGCACAGTATACTCACTGAAGGATCCATCACTCGGCAAGTGTGTGAATCTGTGTTTACAGTTCCAGTGTTTGCTTTATGTTGTACAAACTACTGATATCTCTGTGATGGAGTGCAGAAATATGGCAAAAGAAATAGAAAACATTTCTTGAATAATTTCCCATGTCCTAAAGTAGGGAATGTGTACTCCAGCCTGACATCAAGGCTTATATTTGAAAGTCACAAAGTACACTCTAACATTAACAAACTAACACCCAGGCTTTAGTTCTAAAAATAGACTGCGGGGTGGAGCTGGTTACACAGTATTTTTAACCCCCTTATAAAAGCTTTCCAGCTTTCTCCTGGTCTTCAGTTACAGTGTCATTGTTGACACTGTTGTCTGCCAAGAAGCAAAAGCTTCTGTTTTCCACTAGAGGTTATAAAAAAAAAGTAATGCAAAGCATAGCAGATTGTACTGTTTTGGGTATTTGATAATGGAAAGGCTTAAGAAAATAAACTATGTAAAGCAAATGAGTTTATAGATTTCAATATCTTGTGTAAATCATTCCCGAAAACTTCCTCATGCAGGTAAGCACTCAGCTTTAGACACTCCCATTTTTTTCACCTCTTACATCACCCCGAGGCTCTAGCTGATTTTATAAATTTCCCACACAAACAGAGTCCAGAGCAAAGGAGAAGGAGAGAGAATGGGATGACTTTCGGGAGCAGTAGGGAAATACCAGACAGCTCATGGTCAGCTATGTGATGGAAAGGAAATAAAAACATATATATCACCTTCCAGAAAACTACACAGATTCTACTTTATGTCTGGCAATGAGACGGCAATTCTGAAACAGCTGGCGATTTTAGGTAACATTTTGCAAAACGTCTTTAACACGAGTCAAGCTTGATGTCGTTTCATGTTTCATCATTTAGACATGTCAAAATGAGTCTAACATCTGATGCAATAAGCTTTTCTTGTTCTGACTGCAAACTGTTAATGTTACCTAAAATGTGACTTAGCTGCATACGGGGACAGATTATTAGCGGGAGAAGACCCTTGGCCCCTATCCCATGCTCTTCTATAATGACATATAAATGCAGTTGCATTTTCGTCTCTTTCGTCTTCTTTACAAATTGGACATTTCTGTAGATTGAAAAATGGTAGCTAAACTTTAGTATTTAAGTAAAACTTGTTCACAGATATTCTTCTAAATACTGCAACACACTATTTAAATCTATGTAATGAAAAAATGTTTAATAGAATATACAACTAGATAAATCCAACAACCAGACCGTAGCTATTGTTAACTAATTTGACTCCTCTATGCTTTTGTTTTTACCTTAGTGGTATGTCATGGCGTAGCAGTGGGCCAGATCTCTTCTTATTACTTTCTAGTCCAAAGACCTATGCCATGGGTCAAAGCCCAGGAGTTTTGTCAGAAGTACTATGTGGACCTTGCTGTCCTGACCACAGAGGAGCAATACTTCACTGTCCTGAATGCTACTCCTGCGACAAATGTCAGCTTTTGGCTTGGTTTGAAGCGCCAGAGTGTCTCCAGTGACTGGCAGTGGGTGAATGGGGAACAACTGGGCTATGAACACTGGTACAGGAGAAACTATGAAGGCTGCTGTGCAAGTTTGGAGGCTATGTTGGAAAAAGACAAGCTGTTGGCTCGCTACTGTAAGGAACAACACATGTTTGTCTGTCAGGGTAAGTAATGCATTTTTGCTGTTTTTGGAGAAACTGACAAATATAGTAACCTAATAGTCCAAATATGATACTCTATAAAGATGAGGCATACAATTATAAAATGCAAACAGTCAGGTTTACTGAAACATGATGCAGGGATTAAAAACCTGTTCTACCTGCCTAAGGTGAGTGGGTTGCTACTAAGAAGTGATCCCATCTTTTACTGGTTATGTTATGATGCCTTATTTTGATCCTGCATCAACCTGCCTGTTATTATTTATAACAAATTAGTTAGGTAGTAGTTAAAAAATCATTAAAACTCGCGGCCCGGGGACACTTGCAGCCCACGTCACCCTTTCCTGAGGCCCATATATTGATGTGAAGAAATATAATGCAATTTGGCCCTTGAAATGACTGTTTTTTTTAAGGATTTGTTTGTTGTTGTTTAATATGAAGGCAATATGAGCAGAGCGTACAAACATGTTGAGAGATTGGCTACATTAGTTCAGTGAGAGAGATTTTTGTAAAAAAAAAAAAAAAAAGTTTTCACTGGCAGTGAAAAACTTACGTATACACTTATACACTGTTTGCATTTTTATTTTGTTAAATATGAGCAAAATTATAGCATAAGTGCTGCCACATGTCTGGCCAGAAAGAGAGTACTGATTTGTTTATTTGGTAGTTCAATGAAAGGCTTCACATAGTTAGGAGTGAGAAAAAAATCGCATTCATGTTTGCAGTTTTATCTTGTAATACAATATTTGAAATAAAAAAAAACAAAACACTACATTTTCAGAAATATTTGTGTGTGTTTTCTTGTTCGTTTGTTTGTTTTTGCACTACTTGAATGCTAATATGGCCCTCCAATGAGATGACAGTACCAGCAGTGGCCTGCAGCTCATTGCAGTTTGAGATCCCTGCTCAAAAGCATGGTAACATGAGACAGTACCCCCAACCCATCTAGATTACATATGCAGTCAAGATAATGTTTTTAGGATTCACCTGTTCCTCCCCACAAAAAAAAAGCAGATACTGGTTCTGCTGCTGGCTAATATGCTCCCTTACTGCCCTATCTAGCCCTCCTCATATAATAACCCATCACCTGGTATTTAAATCTCCGTTTTCTCCATCATTTTTCATCAAAACTATCTGAAAACATGTCCTTCCTTATGATCCCTGATCCATACCTGAGCTCTTACTTGACTCTGACTTTTGTTTTTCCCACAGGTCCACATTCCCCTCAGTCGGTGACAGTGGACTCAGTAGGTGCAGATCATGTGAATCTTAATTGGAATATCTCTGCCTTTATGCAGACAACACCACACAGTTACAATGTAACCATATGTGACAGCAGGTGTGAGACAGTCCTTTACTCCTGCACCAATGGTTCTGCAGCGATGAGCATCAGCATCTCCAACTTAACATCAGGCACAAAGTATCTCCTACAAATCTCTGCCTTTGTTGTTCGGCCTGACAGCGTTACTGGTGGAAAAATCATCCTGCAAAGTAACCCTACAGCAGTAGAGGTTAAAACAGGTAAGGACGTATTTATTATTTATTTATGTGTCATGGTTTGATATCTAGATACTGTGTACTTAAAATATTCTATTATAGTCTAGTTCAGTCTGTTTACTCATCATTGTAAACTGGTGCTCTTCTCCCTTTTTTGTATCTGTGTCTTTCTATCTTTTCTACTTTAGTAGATCACGATATCATCTTTGCTGTTTTGATGGTCATCAAACTAGTGTCGCTTGCTCCTCCACTGTGGATCCTTTATCATATCC
Source organism: Hemichromis elongatus (assembly GCA_015108515.1). Lineage (NCBI taxonomy): Eukaryota > Metazoa > Chordata > Actinopteri > Cichliformes > Cichlidae > Hemichromis > Hemichromis elongatus. The sequence goes on along the minus strand of VUQR01023943.1, from coordinate 8,622 downwards.
TTAAAAAAGGTAGGTTTTCTCTCTCTGGTTAAAAAAATCTATATTTCAAAAAAATCTCCATAACACATAACATAGTTATTCTTTTTATTTTTTGAGCAGCAGGTGGTTTCAAAGAATCAAATCATGACATCTCTCCAGTGAAGTTCTCAGCTGAAGACACGGTAGTTGATCTGGTCCCTCGGAAAACTCCGAGTATTGGTTAAGACATGGAAAAAACACATTCTAGACTTTTGTAGAAAAATCTCTTAAAATCAAAATGCCAACACAATGAATACAGAATACACGAAGACAGATTCATTTTTTAAAAATTCAAAAATAGGGGAACAGGAACGATATGTACAGAAATTGCCTCAAATGTTCAGATTAAGAAAAATTAAGGAAACTCTGTTTTGAAATGATCATTCCCATTGCCATCATCTTTTGTGAAACTGCTTGCTCATTGGTTAACGAATCGTTAGCCAATGAGAAGTATGATCCTAAATGAGTGACTAAGGCGATGAACTCAACAGGATTGTGCTTTCGTATAGTACCGAAAGCCTTTATAAAGCCCCAGCTATTGCAATGTAGTGGCCTTCATATTGGATACAGGTTTAACATCCTAACACCTGAACTCTTTTATGGCATGCATTTTTAATTCCTCATTGCTATTTGGGCTGATTGGGACCTGATGAATGTGAAAACAAAGAATTAACTTTTTACCTAATGTAGTTTCTGAGAAAAATGATATCCACATTTGAGGACATTTGTTTTAAATTTCGATAGAACACTATAACGTCAGTAATTATGTGCAAAACTCTCTGTTTATTGTCTGAACACAGCAGCTGAGTACAAACATAAAATGAGAAAAAACAATTGTGCCCCTTTGAGCAATGTGGCTCATTTGAAGTGCTGCTAACAGTTGCAGGAAGATGTATGTCTGTAACAAAGTATGTATAAAGATATCCGGCCCTTGTAGAGCAAAACTTAGCATTGTGGTCTAGACAGCTCAAAATGTGATGTATGTATGTGGACACCAGGTCCTAGGAAGTTAAGGCACTTCATTTTTATAAACAGAAATCTACATTGTTGTTTTGTATTGCATGGTTTGTGGCTACACTGCAAGGTTGCTGTTTGCAGTGCTATTTAGGAGCCAGGGTGTTAACACTGCAATGCAACATTTAGTGATGCACATTCAGCTAAAAGGCCTGTTTGGTGCTACATGATGCTGGAGTCAGTTTAAATTTGAGCATTTGAATTGGTTTTTGTTTATTTAAATGTAATAAAGAAATGAACTGCACAGTGAGACCTGGGATGGCCTCACTTCTACAACGATCAGCTGTCGCACCCCAATGATAGTCAGCTCTATACTGACACCGCCCCTTCTGCCGATTTTGGGGGCGATTACGACAGAAAGTGGTTCTCCTCAGCTTGGCCTCTCGAGTCCCGCCAAAATATCCACGTGCGGTTCCTGCCTTCTTCAGCCGTTTTTGAAAATCTATCCGTAAGTCATCGCAGCCTTACCGTGGGCCCACGAACGGCCAAGAAGATCCATCCTCTTTCACTCTTATGATCTCACGTAGATATAATCAACAAGGCATAGCATATCTCCTTAAATCACGCCCTTTATCTGGCGGCTCACACATTCAAAGTCTTGGCCCCCAGCCAGACACTGCTCCGACTCCGGTTCCCTATTTCCAGCCTCGTCATTCGAGATCTAATCCCTAGCATCGCGGCATGCTTCCCGTCATTTGTCATCGCAACAGTCTCCAGCTCCGTATCTTGCACCTTCCGGTCTCTGAGCATCAATCCCCACTATAATGACATCCCTTAGCGACATTGACTTCTTCGCCAAACTGCTCACGGGTCCACCATGCCTAACCATCACGTCGTCCCAGATATTATTACTCGTCAAAGGTCCCCGGCGTCAGTCTCCTGCCGCAATCCTACGCCGCTCACCCCTTACCTCCGATCTCTATTTCACCTCATCTCTACCCGTCGGACCAATTACAGCGAACACTTCTTGGCACACACCCTCGAAGCTATGCTCCTGCTTGCCTCCTTCGGCTTCTTACGCCATGACGAATTCACCGCCTTGTCTTCGAAATCCCCTCTTTATCTCCACCCGCGGGACGTCTCCGAAGACTGCCTCATCTCCTCCCTCAAACAAAGCAAACCAACCAATCGGGCAGCCCCACACCTATTTACCACTTTGAACTAAACCCACCATTACGTCCCTTCGAATCGTTAACCCATTTCCTCTACCTCTACCACCAGTCATACATTCGCAACAATCTCCATGACCACCGAAACACCCAGTCTTTCCTTCCATAGGGGTTGGCTTC
>VUQR01023940.1:9588-21049 GCA_015108515.1 Hemichromis elongatus | reverse complement strand
ATATTTCTCCTGTATTGGCTTCTCTTCATTGGCTCCCTGTTAAATCCAGAATTGAATTCAAAATCCTGCTCCTCACATACAAGGTCTTAAATAATCAGGCCCCATCTTATCTTAATGACCTTGTAGTACCATATCACCCTATTAGAGCACTTCGCTCTCACACTGCAGGCTTACTTGTTGTTCTTAGAGTATTTAAAAGTAGAATGGGAGGCGGAGCCTTCAGTTTTCAGGCCCCTCTTCTATGGAACCAGCTTCCAGTTTGGATTCAGGAGACAGACACTATCTCTACTTTTAAGATTAGGCTTCAAACTTTCCTTTTTGGCAAATCATATAGTTAGGGCTGGACCAGGTGACCCTGAATCCTCCCTTAGTTATGCTGCAATAGACGTAGGCTGCCGGGGGATTCCCATGATGCATTGAGTTTTTCCTTTCGAGTCACCTTTCTCACTCACTGTGTTAATAGACCTAGAATATAAAGCGCCTTGAGGCGACTGTTGTTGTGATCTGGCGTATATATAAATAAAATTGAATTGAATTGAATGTAATTGTTCACATAGATACCATACCATAATTTATTAACGTAGCCCTAAAAAAAACAACAAATGGACGCCCAAAGTCCATCCATCCATCCATCCATTTGCTTCCACTTATCCTTTTCAGGGTCGCGGGGGTTGCTGGAGCCTATCCCAGCTGTCATAGGGCGAGTGGTGGGGTCCACCCTGGACAGGTCGCCAGTCTGTCCAGTCTGTCTTATTTTATAATAAATAAATAGTAACAGTGTCGGTCACTTACTAAGTCAAAGGAATAAAAATGAGTTACTGAATACTGAACTGAACAGACTAAGCACTGCATGTAAACTCTTATTAGACTCAGTTGACTTGAATCACACTCTGGACCTTATCCTGACACACAGCATAGAAAATGGACATTAAATTGTTTTCTCTGAATACTGTTTAATGTCTGATCGTTTCTCAATAACATTTACATGCACAGAAATGAACTACAAGAAAAAAAAAATAGAGCCTCAAATCAGAAGAGCTTGACTTCCTCGTATAACGTACACACACAGGCCGTAAAACAGATAACTCATAGGCTGGAGAGGAAATGGCATTTCACTGATTTAGAAGTTTTATTTTCTTCAAAGCCCTGTGTAAAACGAGTACTTACTAATTATCACTGAATGAATAAAATAAGTACATCCCCAGGTTTCTCTTCAGCACTGTTTCCATTGTTTCCATGAATCCTGCTCTCCTGGCTCATTTTGCATTTACCAACTTCTGTTTGTGAATGTGAGTTTTTGATCTTTATTCTGCCTCACTACAGGCTAAAGCTGTAGACGACAATATTCACACTTGTCTGTCCTGCAAGTACTCATAGTGACCTCTCAATAGGTCATTCATCTCATTGTTTATTTCCAGTCAAAAGACCTCAATTCTTAATTAGCCTGAAAAGAAAACTCAGCTAATGAGCACAGATTAGCAGATCAAACTAGATGCCTGAATCGTGTTTATGGGGTGCATTTTCAGAAGGTTAGCGGGAGCCCTGATTGTAGCTAGTGGCAAGAAGATAAATATTCAGCCCATTTTGGCATGTGTCACTTTCTATGTACTGTTTCAGATGGGTGTTTCTCACTGAGAAGGCCTACCAAATTAGAGACACTGCCATTGAATCGTCTGTGATGACCAAGGTCAAAGGTTTTGGAATCTATAATAACAAGGTTATGGATGTTGCAGACTACGTCACTCCTACACAGGTATGTGTATATGAATGAATGTAAGGACTGAGAGGTGACTGAGTGAAGATCAGATAACGACAGTCTACATTTGTGTCTGCTGCAGGGAGCTTCAGTGTTCTGCATCATTACTAAACTGATTACTACAGAGAACCAAGTCCAAGGATACTGTCCTGAGGTCAGCCACTGTCATCATCACCACTACTAACAGATCATTACTAGGTTGCTGGGCTCGTTTACATCATTTACAGATACACAAATACAACTTTCCCTTTGTGTAAAAAGCAATAGTATCTTACTCTTTAAGAAAAAAGGGAAAGCACTCCGTTACTTTGAGCAGCTGCTGATGTGAGTGGGTCTGGAGAGACATCCCTCTGCTGCAAATGATGAGAAAATTAAAAATGAATGATAAAATGTACGTATGCATTTGAAACATGTAAAACATCTGTTATGCAGCTTTAACGTTCTCCTCACATGTTCCTGTTTTTATCCAGAGTGAAGCAAAGTATATTTGTACAGAGGACAAAAACTGCACAAAGCACACCAACAAACCGGGAAGTTACGGTGAGATGCTTGGTCTTTCTCTTTTTTGCGTAGTAACAACATGTTAAAATGATCTATTTTTGACTACATTTATGTAGATTAGTATGTTGAAGTGTTTTACTTTGGATATTTGTTTTCTACTCAGGAATTGCTACAGGTAGATGTGTTCCTTTCAATAGCACCATCAAGATGTGTGAGATCAAGGGTTGGTGTCCTGCTGAGATCGACACCGTCAAGACGTAAGATCATACTCTGAATGTGGAAACACACTGACACTGTGATCCTGATACCAAAAACTATTCATCAACACTATGTGATCCATGATCAATCACACCAATGGTTGTTGATCAGCGGTGAAACCGACCTCCCAGCCCGCTGGTCCTTCAGTGCTGCTGCTTTCAGTCATTGTGCTGTAAACCTGCAGCCAGCTGAGACTGAAGGAGTCACCTGATGATGACGAAACGTTTCTCGTGCTGAAACGTTCAGATGAACAGGATCAACCTTCTGGGAATTCATTCAGCTTTGGTGCACCGCTGTAATCCAGGGGAGGAAAGGGACTTTCTAATATTTCATCATTGCTACTGTACCATCTGTACACGCGTAAACACTATTAAATTGCAGTTATCATATTGTTCTAGCTTTATTAGGAGCTACATTTTTATAGAAAGCCACAGTTTGGTTGGTCGATTGTGTATTCCAACGTTTTTGTTAGTGTGACCTGCCGTTACCACTTTGTGTTTATTCTGGTTTTCTTTCTAATAACTATAAGGAAAAATACTTATCTTTAGTGTAAGGTATTATTTTCATAATAAAAGTAATGATTAGAATTACAACTTCCCCGAAATGCAGCAAGTTATAGATTTTTCTCCACTCTGCTACTCAGTGAATGTCATTTTACAATGATATTATCTCACCCAACAAAAGCAGGTGTGGCAGATTTATGTACCAACATTTATGTCAAATACCTACAAGATACCTTAAAACATACCCTTACCTCTTTTTCTTTTGTGTCTGTCATTTTCCTCATAACTGCTGTGATCCTTTATCTCAGGGATGGGGAACTCCAGGCCTGGGGGGCCGGTGTCCTGCAGGTTTTAGATGTGTCCTTGATCCAACACAGCTGATTTAATTGGCTAATTGACCTCCTCAACACGTCTTGAAGTTCTCCAGACGTCTGATAATAAACTAATCATGTGATTCAGGTGTGTTGACCCAGGGTGAGATCTAAAACCTGCAGGACACCGGCCCTCCAGGCCTGGAGTTGGCCACCCCTGCTTTATCCTATTGATTATTTATGCCAGCTTGTGGCTGGCTTCAATTTTAGCTTTAGTCACTTTGCAATTGGTAGCAATGAAATGACCATGTTCAGCTGCACGAGTGTAATGAGAGCTGTGTCCCAAAACCTCGGCAGCATCCTGTCTGATTAGATTTGTTCTTATGAATATGATCACGGTGGTTCCCCTGTACCTTACTTTGGTCTGTGTGTCTTCACTCACAGTGAAGACATATTAGTGTGTAATGACTATTTGCATGGGCTGCTGTGTGGCTGCTGTGCATGCATGAAACGGATGAGCTAATAATTGGACATGCATGAGTCAAGCCAGCCGGTCATCAGCTGGGGCAGAGAACATGTCCGGTTCTAGTCCCTGGCAGTCACTCAGTACATTTTTAGATGACATATGTATTAAGCCAATCCTGTCTCTCCTCTGACTCTGTGTGATGCTTTCATGTTTGTCTGTCTTCTCTCCTATTCAGTACACCAATGATGGAAATAGAAAATTTTACCATCTTCATTAAAAACAGCATCCGCTTCCCGACCTTCAACTACACCAAGTATTACACTCTTACATGTCGACATTAAGTCAGGAACATTTGCTTGTTTGTTTGTTTAATAAGGACAAATTATTCTGTTTTTACCTTATTCTTTACTTCAATGAAGAAATGTTATATTCAGAGTACTGTCCTGATGTATTGCTGTTTGAGATCTTTCAGGCTACTTCACTTTGTCAGATTACATTTAGGTAATTTCTTGAACCAACCAGTCTGGCTTTCATCAGATTTGGGTGCGGCAAAGTGAATCCCATTTTCCAAAACAAGCCATTTACCACAGTCAGTACATAATTTAACAGGATTTATAAACTGATTTATAAAATCATGACTTAAAAACCACATTTTGTATTCAGTCATGTTCTCTTTGTCTAACATTGCATGTTTTTTGATGATCTGAAATATGCAAAAGTGACAAATATGCAGCAACTACAAAATCAGAAAGGGGGCAAATACTTTTTCATGCCACTGTATCTGTACCTTTTGGTGATCCCCCACATTACTGAAGTGATGGGCAAACCACATCTTAGACATTTTTATCTAAGACAAATGACTTTTGTGCCTGGCCAAGTGGAAGGAAGGACAGGTGCCACAAACAGTTAGTGTTGAGCCCAGAAATTATTACATCTTACTTTTAGATGTAAATGTTTAAGGCTGACATATTGATATGTTTGTTGGCAGAGGGAACTTCCTTCCTAACATCACTCAAGATTATATCCGCAAGTGTAACTTTGACATGGTCAACAACACCTACTGTCCCATCTTCAGAGTGGGAGATGTCGTCCGCTACGCGCAGCAGAACTTCACTAAACTGGCAGACAAGGTAGACACCAAGATTTTGGCCTCAAGCCTGTGTCTGCACTTTTTAATAGAATGTGCACACATTTTCATTAAGTTTAGACAATGCATGTTTGGAAAACTAATGCCTGGGCGGAAGTATTTATCACTTTATGAATGAATTTAAGTTATTTCTCTATTAGTCCACTGGTTTTGTGGGATTTTACCAGAATAGAAACTGACTTAAGAGTGCTGGTTAGCAATTGCTTTATTTCAGTTTTATTCATATTGTGCCAGTTTGTAAAAACACAATGGTAAAGACCTTTTAGAAAGAAAAAAACAATGATTAGTCGATAGCCTATGAGTGAGCACTTGATGACAGTGGGGAGAAAGAACTGCTTTTTAAAGGGAAGGGCAGCTATCTGCTAAAACTGGTTACAGGAAGATGGGGCACAGAGGAACCAACAGGACAAAACACAAACTAGACAAAATGACATGCTATGTTGGCAGATAAACAGGAGTGAAAAGAGAGCAATGAAGACAATATTCTCAGTGCATAATGGGAGATCCCCAACAGCCTGAGCTTACAGTAGCATACCTATGGGGACGGTTCATGGTTGTCTAATCCAACCATAACTATAAGCTTTATGAAAAAAATGGCGTAATATAGAAAGAAATTGAAGCCTAATTTTAGAAGTAGAAAGAGTGACTCTCTCCTGAAGCCAAACTGGGAGCTTGTTTCACAGGAAAAAAGCCTCATAGCTAACAGGTCTGCCTCCCATTTAACTTTTAGAAACTCCAGGAGCCACAAGTCAGCCTCCAATCTAAGGGTGCTCTGTTTGGTAGTGAAACAGGCTCTCAAGAGGCTTCATAGTTTCTACTGGCAGTGCAAATGCAAACAGAAAGCAGCCCTTAAAAGTAGTTCTTGGAGGAGCTGCTACTAGGTTGTTGCCTACAGGTAGTGCAGAGAAATCTTAGGTCAGCCGAACAAAACCAGGGAAGTCATTTACCTGTGTAAAAATAGAATCACCAGACTGGACCTGAAGTGATTGTGCCACTTATTGTGCCCTGTATGTACTTGTGTCAGGGAGGAGTGATTGGAATAAAGATCGGCTGGATGTGTGATCTGGACAAGTCAGACGACCACTGTAACCCCTCCTACTCATTCACCCGACTGGATGCCATGTCAGAGAAGAACGCTGTCTCACCCGGCTACAATTTCAGGTATTTAGTTATTACTGTCTGTAATAATATGCAGATTCTGACTGACCATAAACCTCCACATGTACAGAGTAAAGATAAGAGACTACTATAAATATCACCATGTCAAAAAAAACCCTTTGACTTTCTCAGTTGCAATTATAGCCACAGTAAATAGTAATAAATAGACTGGCACTAATCGAGGTATTTTCTACTTCAGTTAGCCACCTGACCCAAATTCATTCAGTGCTGCTTTTAAGCAGCATGACTGAGATTCGCACGTACACACTTATCCTCTGATGAATGCATCAGGGGCAAATCACGATTCAGTATTCCAGTGTCTTTAGACATAAATGCTGACAACACTAACTAGAAAAAGAGGCAATTCATTAGATAGTTTAACATTTCTAGACAACACAAATTACAACCAATAAATGTACGGCCATTTACAAGATTGTAGGTTTGGTTTAGAAAGTCAGTGTCACGTTCTGGATTTTGTGTAGACAAACTGTTAGTGTGGAGGACCCAAATGCAGATCCATGGAGGCAGGGTGCCTTCAGCAAAAAGAAGCAATCTGTTTATTGGCTGATGACAAAGATACCAAGTACAAACATAAAATTCAAAAAGGGAACTTAAATCTTAGAAAATCCTGGGAACAGTGGACAGACAAACTGACAAAGGCCAAGGGGAGACGTACATATAGACACAGAAGGGCAATCATGGAAAGTGGAGACACCTGGGGAGAACACAACGGACTACAACAGTCAGACCAATGAGTTTGTGTTTCATGATGCTATAAAAAACCTTACAGACTTTTCATAAATGGACTGGTTCTTACAGTAAATGGCACTTTTTAAACTTTACTTTTGCTCATAAAACACTGTCATACATTTCTCAGTCATTAATATAAACACACATTTATATGAGACTGGATCAGGGTTTGTCTGCTTTTCTGTCCAGTGATAAACTCACATAAACTCACTGTGCTTAACATAATATATAAAAATATGTGCAATCTACTTATACCATGTTCATATATAAGTACAGACAAATTACTCACTAGACACGCACGCATATATGCAGAGATATTAAGTGTAGGCCATGCATGTTGTGCTTTATTGGGGGTTTTGGATTTTGACATCATATCTTATTAAATACACTGCTAAACAAAAACTTAGAAAACACATTAGATCTCTTTATACGGGATATACTGATATGGACTGTATGCGTCAGGAATGTAAGGACCCCACATTATTTGACGGACGTGAGATTATCATCTTATAGAAGGCTGATTTCAAAGATACCTGGAAATCAAACTAAAATTTTACTCAACATGGTACTCAGGGTATAGTCCACATGTGCCAAGGCATCACTGAGCTCCTGGACAATCTGAGGTTGTGATGTTGGATGACCAGAGACATAATGTCCCAGAGTTGTTCTATTGGATTTTGGTCAGGTAAGAATGGGAACAAGCCAATGCTATCAATTAAGTTATCCTCCAGGAACTGTCTGTAAACCCAGGACTCACTGCGCCAGCATAGTGAGTGGTTGCCAACGATGCCACACCAACAATGAACGATGTAGCAGGTAGCATATTGGTTTGAATATTTATGTCTGCTGTGAGCCTAACCTCTGTTCAAGTTCTAAATGTAATAGAATATTTCAGTGACCCACTGTGTCAAGTTAAAACCTACCACCTATCGTGGCTCAAAGAGTTGGCAGTTCGTCTTGTAATCGGAAGGTTGCTGGTTCGAGCCCCGGCTCTGACAGTCTCGGTCGTTGTGTCCTTGGGCAAGACACTTCACCCATTGTGCCTACTGGTGGTGGTCAGTGGCGCCAGTGTCCGGCAGCCTTGCTTGCCTCTGTCAGTGCACCCCAGGGCAGCTGTGGCTATAATGTAGCTTACCATCACCAGTGAGTGAATGTTTGTGTGAATGGGTGGATGACTGTAACGTAAAGTGCTTTGGGGTCCTTAGGGACTAGTAAAGCGCTATATAAATACAGGCCATTTACCATTTAAAACAGAACACATACTGGACTAAGTGGATGGATGTGTGCACGTTGACTACAACTCAGTGCTTTTGTCAGCCGCACGCTCAATGCTTCTTGATTCTGGAATAATCAATTTAAGCTGTGAAAGCGTTGAGGACTTTTCTAATGTCTTTAATTCAGCCTGCACTGATATCTTGGACTCGGTCTCACCACTCAGACTGTGTGGCCACTTCGGACCAGAATGGTGCTGTTTTTGTGTTTTTTCTATTGCCTTTTCATCGAGCCACAAGGACACCATGTGCTTACCAACGGCAAACACTGAATTACAACTACAAGCATCATAGAAAGACTGACCAGGGACTGCTGGAAATGCTGCATGTCCTCGGGTTGCTATGGAAACCACACCTCCAGTCCTCTGTGACGCCTGATGCCAGTGGCCGGGTCAACAAAAGCCATGTGCGAGGAAGTGGAAGTGCGGCAAGTGTGCGGGGGTCGTTGCTAGACTAAGAGCAAATCCAAGCTGGCCAAACTCTCCCATCCATCCTGCTCTCAAACGTTTGCTCACTGGACAATAAAATGGACTACATCTGAATTAAGCTGGAATTCCAGGACCACTGTGTTTTTTTTTTCACAGAAACATGGCTCAGCAACAGAGCTCCGAACACCGCCATTCAGCTACATGCGTTCACCTCGTTTCGTGCTGACAGAGATGCAGCTCTTTGTGATAAGACTCACGGTGGTGGGTTGTGTGTCTACACAAACTTGGAATGGTGGTCTAATTACTGCTCATGGCTGGTAGAGTTTATGACTGTTAGATGCAGACCTTTTTTTCTTACTCTGGAATTCACTGCTGTCCTTATTACAGCGGTGTACATCCCACCCAGTGCTAATGCTACAGAGGCGCTCTGCGAGCTCCAGAACTCACATCCCGATGGACTGTTTATTCTCGTCTGAGATTTCAACCACGCAAACCTCAAGTCAGTGCTTCCGAAATTCCATCAACATGTGGACTTTGCCACGGGAGGGAAGGAGGGACTTGCCTGATCTTGTTAACACAAACATTCCCATTGTGTCCAGAGTGAAGCCCCGCCCCCACCTCAGATACTCAGACCACTTGTCTGTTATGCTAATTCCGGAGTACAGACCACTCGTCAGACGTTGCAAACCGGTTCTGAGACAGGTGACCACCTGGCCTGCAGGAGCACTCTCTGCTCATCAGGACTGTTTTGAGAACACTGACTGGGACGTGTTCAGGGAGGCTGCAACAAATGGTAACCCCTTCAGAGCTGGTGACAAGGCGATCCTGGGAACAGTGATGGCCAAACTGTCTCAAGTCATCAGAGCAGCGAAGTGCATGCATGGCAGAAGAATCCACAGCCACTTCCAGGACAGCGGCAACAACAGCACATGTGACAGGGCATTCAGGCCATCACCACCTACAGGAAGACAACACCTGACTGCAAGGATGACCCCTCCAGATGTACTGAAAAACGTCTATGCACGCTTAGAATGACGTGTTGTGAGGAAGTCCACCGCCCCAGGCTCTTTGTCTGACCTTTACTGATGTGAGAAAAACTCTTTGCAGGGTTAACCCATGAAAAGCTGGTGGTTCAGATAACATCCCTGGGAGAATGCTCAGAGAATGTGCAGACCAGCTGACAGATGTCCTCACTGACATCTTCAACCTCTCCCTGACCACTGCTGTCGTTCCAACGTGCCTCAAGGCCGCCACCATCGTTCCTGTGCCAAAGAAGTCCCCAGTGCCGTGCCTTAATGACTACCTATCATGATGAAGTGCTTCGAGAGGCTCGTCATGAGGCCTTCAAGCCCCACCGCAGGTATATCCACCAAGGGCTTCGGCAGAATTTCAACATCAATCAATAGTGTCCATCTGGTCTAAAAATCGTCGTCCTCCCCGCAAGACTGACTGGGCTGTTGACCACAACGTGCTGGCCCACCTTGCTGGATCAACTAAGCCTTCTGTCAGTCGTCTGTTGTTCTGGCATTACCCCCACCCACTGTAAAGCCACATTTCTTTTAACGGAAACATAACTGCTTCCAAAACCTGTACTTCTCATAATAACACTTTTAGGAAAATTTGTAATATTAACCCAGCTATTTTTAATCTGCTATCAATGACCTTCCATCTATTCACTGCTCCATAACGCCTCGTGAACTTGTTTCTTATTATAATGTCAACCTTCATAATCTTCTTAACACATTTGCTCCCCTTAAACATAGAACTGTCTCATTTTCCCATTCAGCACCATGGTTTATCCCCAACCTGCGTCATCTTAAAGATAAAGGATGCCAGCTAGACGTCTATTCAAGAAACCCAGCCTTACTATAGATAAAGAAATGTATAATGATCATGTTTTGTTCTATAAGGACTGCATTGTTTCAGCCAGATCTGCTTACTACTCTGGTTTAATCAGTTCTAATGAAGGTATCTGCTATACATATAAATGTTGGGCTTTTTAATGTTGCTATTTTAATCCACAGTTACTGAATTATGAGGAATTACTGAAGTGCAAGCTTTTTTTAAATTTGGTGTTACTTACAGATGTGACAGATTGAAAACATACTGCTGTTTGCACATATTTAATAATCAGCTCTGCACAGGAGCTGAAGCCTGTTGCTCTTATATTATATCACAGTGTAATATTCATAATACAAGTACATTAATGGTAGTTAGTAAGTGACTGGGCAGCCCGGTGCTTTTCGCTTGATTTCTTTAGTCAGGGTAAATTCATTCACCCGCACCGATTAGCTAAACGAACTTTACAAACAGAATTTCCCTGACAACTGAGTGCTCAACTTAGCTAGCTAGGTCTCAGGACCGAGCTAAGGACCTTAGTTACGGATTAGCATACAAACACGTTTAACTTACCAAAAAAATAATGCGGTGGGGCCTCGGGTCCATCTGTCGGGTAGTCCAGTTTACTGAGGAACACCTCAGGCTGTCAGGTTCAAACAGTCGGTTGTGGTTTTGTAACGTAAACACTGGACTGCACGCAAGTTTCTGAGTGACTGCAGCTGTCAGTCAAAGCTGATATGATGACATTGCACCCCAATTTAACATCACAGTGGTAGTAATTAGAATCAAACTTATGAGAAAGGAGACCCCTTGAACATAAATCAGCGTAATGAGAACTACTGATAATGAGAGAAAGAATCTTTGGAAAAAAATTATCTGAGGATAATTAATTTCTTTTAGTCTGACCCCAGTCCCATCTGCTAACATGGAGGAGGCGGGGTTTATGACCTATACTGCAGCCAGACACCAGGGGGCGATAGAGACGTTTTGGCTTCATTTTGGGGGAGCTGTCGCGTCGTCCATGTTTTCTACAGTCATTGGTATTGCTAAGGACTTAGCGCGAAGCTAGCACA
>VUQR01023939.1:3232-15252 GCA_015108515.1 Hemichromis elongatus | reverse complement strand
TGGAGGCACTGCAGAGATATCTGGTGTGCTAAACTGAAATCAAACACCATCCCAGCTGAACAAAAGAGTGACAGGGACCCTGACAATATGACTGACAACTGAAGCAAACCCTGTCATACTGTAAGTGCTAAAACATCATTTTAGTCTTTGACTGAAGGAATAACAACACCTGAACGCGCCTGAAGACTGAACCTTAAGAAAATATGTTCCTCACTGCAGAGAAACGCAACAACGTGAGCCTGAAAAAGCTGAAATGATTTTTATGAAGTCGGTAAATCTTGTAATAAATCAACAACAGATCAATATAAAAACAAATAAATGTAGTGATTAAGAAAAAGCTAAGTTAAAACATAGTTAAACATAGTATTCTGTGTGATACGTTAGAGCAGAACATGCCAAGGCTTACACAGGCTTTACACACTGAAAGACTTTAATGCTCTAGACCAGCGGTCTCCAACCCCCGGGGCACGGACCGGTACTGGACCGTGAGTCGTTTGGCACCGGGCTGTGAGACTGGAGCCTCTGGTGTGAAATTTATGGTTTTCAGGTTCTTTATCATTAACTCGGTTTCCCTGGGTCTTTTCCCGCGTAGTAGCGGTTTGTCTTATTTTGAAAGAAATATTTACGCGTTACCATAGCGACCAGCGAGCACTAAGGGGCAGAGAGGAGGATGGTACTCTCAATGTCGGTTCAGGATGACACTGCTAGTAAAGTTACACAATTACACAGTGAATTCACATTTATTATACAAAATATCACAGTTTTTGTCTTGGTCATATCATTTTATTTTGTTGTATTTATCTGTTGTAAAGCACTATATATTTAATTGATGTGACTATGAAAACTAGACATAGGCAACAACTACATTTAAGAAACTCTAAAAATGAAGCGCAATAGAAATATTTGTTGTTGTAGAAAGGAAGAAGTAGTGCACTTTACTGTTCAGTTTATGATATTTCACTGCAAAAGTTTACGTTTTTGTCAGCTCTTTAACGTCTATGAGTTATGAGCAGCCATGTTGGTCGGGATTCAGTTCAAAGAGGGAACCTAAACGCAGAACTATAAAATAATAATAATAAAATAAAACAGCTAAGCAGAAGAACACAGAGAACTTGGAAGGAACTACAGCAGTTGACCCGACAAAACACAGAAAGAATCAGGACTACTTTACGTGACTACACGACTATGACTCCAACCTACTAACGCACAAAGCAAAACACCAGAAAACACAAAGAACTCAACCACAGAAAAAGTATAAAGGAAACAGAGACTCAAACTTAAACCTACAAACTAAAGATTTCAAATGTGTGGACCACGTGCCTAAAAATACTTTAGAAACAGAGCTGGAGATAAATGCAATTTTGATGTTAACTTGTTGCTTTTACTGTCCGCTGTTAGTCAGAACGCGCAAATTTACAGTCTTGATCGGATGTGTCAAGTTTAACTACATAAACAACTCCAGTTTCACCATCAAGAGTAATGACAAGGGTGGGTTATACTGTGCAATATTCTTATGACTTTTTAACAGGAAACAAAAAAACTTGCATACAGACCATAATACACACTGATATGTATATGCATACTGAACATGAAGTGATAGGGAGTTCGATTATTACAGCAAAGAACAGAGAAAAGGGGCCGGGGAAGGAGTCTGCAGGACAGCGACTGCAGATTAAAGTCTATATGGTGCGTGAGTTTCCTGTCAAGTGCCCAAGGGGTAAATAAGATAGAGGTATTTCATTTGAACCTTAATGTTCATAGTTGTAGGAGAAGAAAGTGTGGCCTTTTGAGTGCATCCACTACTATTTGAGTTATTATTTCACTTTATTTGTTTTGAGGGAGACACATCCTTTGTGATTTTGTTGATTTGTGCCAAACACTGTGACAGTTCTTAGAAAGGTATAATATGAAATATGATATAAAACACTAAGTGTTCACACCTATGGCCTCGGTTTGTACCCAGTCTGTCATCATCATCCTCCTCACATCCAGACGGTTCAGGCCCACTCTCTCCTCCTAGTGGCAGCTCTTAGATATGGACCTTCAGCTCAGACACAGACATTACATCACCCAGGCCCTCATGTTTCAATAAAATAATTTTTTTTTTTTTTAAACCTCTAGTCTACACTCACTGATGGTTACACAAGAGCCATCATTATTCGGCAGCCAGCTACAGTCAAAGGCTGTGAGAAGCCACCCACATCAGCACTTCCCTCCCGCTCACCGCGTTGCCCTCAACCACTACCAGGCCACCGTGGCAGCTAAAAACATTTCCAAGGCCGTTTTGCTGAAAGTGCTCACCGTCAGTATTATCTAATCAGTATTGAATTGTTCCAAATGAAATGTAAGGGTGTGAGTCACTCTCCAGGTTTGTTTTGTGTCCTGGCACAGTGTGTAGGCTCACTTTTATGATTCATACGTTGCCAGTGTTGGAAGTTTTGCTGGAGGCTCGTCGAACCGCTGCTGATCTCTGGCTGCGGCCCCGAGAGGGAATTGTTAGAAAAGGGAAGTTTTGTTGTCTTTTCAGTGGCTGAGGTTTCGCAGGTCGATGACTACTTTGCTCAGAGATACTTTTGTTGTCTTAATATACGAATCCGATTTCAAAAAAAGTCGGGACATTATGTACATCGATAGATCAAAAGAGAACGCAATCATTTGCAAATCTCACGAAGCCACATTTTATCCACAGGAAACATGCAAATGTTTAAGTTGAGAAAATTCACGACTTTAAGAAAAACATTAGCTCATTTTAAACTTGATAGCGGCAACACACGCCAAGCTAGGGCAGGGCTATGTTTACTACTTTGTAGCATCACCAGCTGCTGGACCAGTGGGAGAGGACAGCTCTACACCTGGACTCCTTCAAAGCCGCGCTGTTGTAATAGCTGCATTATGCGGTTTACCATTGTCTCACTAAAATATGTAAGGCTTTCCCTGAAAAAATCCATCATCTAGATGGGAGTATATATATACATATATCTTTTGAAGTGATCTTTCATTGATTTTGCCTTTCCAGATGTGCAGGGTGCTAATTCCATAGTTGCTCATGAACCCGCAAACTATCAGAGATGCAGGCATTTTGGGGGCTGATGGTGGCTCTCCTCTTTAGTCCAGAGGTTGGTGCTTTCCATGCTTTTCAAAAAGAACTTTACATTTTGACTCATGTGTCCACAGAGGAGTGATTTCTGAGTCTGTGCAATCATTTCCATTACAGAATCATCCCAGTTTTAAATGCAGTGCCAGCCAATGAGTGGCTCTGGTGTCCAATATTGATTTTTGTCCCCTCCCTCCGCACAGAGATTTCACCACAATTCTGTAAATATTTAGATGGTATTATATAGCATAAGATAATCAAATATTCAATATCTTAACAATTTTATGTTGAGGAACATTATTCTGAAAATCTGTAGACATTTTTTTTCAGATTGCAGATCTCTCTGCTTTTCTTTACTTCAGAGAAACTCTTCCTCTCTAAGATGTTCCTTTCATACCCAATCACACCTCAGGCCTATTTCAAATTACTGCAATTAGTTGGAAAATTTTCCTTCAGCTACTTTTCAAACTTTTGTTGCCCCCGTACCAACTTTTTGAAACGTGTTGCTGCTGTCCAAGTTAAAAAGAGCAAATGTTTTTCACGAAATAGTAAAATGCTCTTTTTTTTTTTTTATTCATATTTTATACATCATCCAGCCTTTTCTGGAACTGGGGTTGTACTAATCTGCTGATGCTGTGTCAAGTGTCTGCAGCATCCCTGCCTGGCAAATGGATGGAGTTTGTGCAGTGGATAGAGGTTAGGGGTATGAGAGGCAGTTAGTGGAACTACACATTTAACACCAGCTTCTAATAGCAAAGATATTTTTTCTGACAAAAAAAAAATTAAAAAATACACATTTTATGTGAACCAAAGCTACTTTGATCCAAAGAAACAGTTTTTAAAGATTTTTTTCACTTGAACAAACGTCATCTAAGATAAACCAAGAAGGATCAGAAGTACCTAAAACCCAAAAGAAGTATTTAATAAAAATAAAAAAAATTAAGATGGCTCAATAAAACAGCTGGATATATTCACAGGTTATAATTTTATATATCACTAAAAAGTTTGTATTGCTTTTAAACTGATAAAAATATATGGAAACCAGAATAATACAGCATGTTCTCTCTATCGCACTAATGTATCGAGACATCAAGGTAAAAAACAAAAAGCTACAATTTTATCACCGAGACCAGCAGTCTAAACAGATAAATACTACAACTGCTTTCTCATATAGTTTTAACTACGACAAAACTTTATAAGATAAAAAGTATTTAAGGCTAGATTTAAAAGCAATGTAACCGAGGATAATTCACTTTTATTATTATTTGATGGAAAGACACGGTCCCATGAAAGGTGTTCAGATGTTGTAGTTTGCGGTTGGATTTTACAAAGACTACATAGAGAATAAGACAAGATTTATATCATTAAATGGATGCAATGGGAAACATGATTGGATTTGAGTAAATGAATATTTTAAACTATCTACAAGCACCAGTTTTTGGTGTGGTTGAGTGTGGTGGTGAAAACCACAGGCAGGTCGAGAAATTAGTGCCAGTCTGAGGCCTGTGTTTCTGAGCTTATTTATTCCATTTAAGGTGACTGCTGTTGCCACAGCGGCGAGGAGCCGGGCAGCCTTGGAGAATAAGCGTGGTGCGTCTGACAAATTGTCGAGGCGGCTCCCCCTGCTGGGCTTTCACTGCGCTCACAACAAAAGAGACCCCTGGATTCCTCTCTCTCTCTCTCCGGCTCTCTCTCTGTATCTATATCTCTCTCTGTCACTCTCTCGTTTTCTCTGCCTCCTATCCATCACTCTCCCCACTGTATAGCTCCCTTCTTTCATTCCCAGAATAGGAGAACAAAGACAAAAGGTGCATTAGAACAGGGGAACAGTACGGGCCACCCAGGGACTCAATGCAGCAGCCGAGCAGCACGGCAAGGTGCCAAGCGACGACGGGGGCCAAGCGGAGGGTGTCTGTGTGTGTGTGTGTGTCTGAGTGAAGGTATGCCTGTGTGTGAATCATGCGACCCCAAGCCACCCAAGCCCCACCTGTGCACACACACTCACAAATAGAAGACTGTAGACATGGATTCCTACTCTCTCTGCTTCCCTTCAGCCCAGACTGAGTTCAATTCAATTTAGCAGTTGCTTTATCAACAGTGAATGGAGTTACACTGTACAATGCAAGTATAAAAATCAATGCTTCGCTAGTACTTCTATCTAGTGTCAAAATTTCATATCACCTCTTAGGAGACAAACACCAGCCAACAACTGAAAAATCAATACTCGATAACAGCAAAAAAAATAAAAATAAATACGCTGTACTAATAAGATAACAAATAATCCAGACTTACTCTACAAAGCACCAAATAAACAGTTAATTAGCGTCCTCGCACTAAACTTCAAAGTAAAATGCACTTTAAGTAAACTTTTCGTAGCTTTGAGTTTTATTTTTTTTCCACCTGTTCGGCTGAGTGTTACATTATACTGTGCCAATTGCGCACCACACTCAAACAAGTGAACAACTGCGGCTGGAAGTAAACTTCATTTCATCATTTTTACTCTGCTAACAAAAAACTTCCAACACAGAGTGAGAATTCACATACAGGTGTTTATCTCAATGAAAACCTGGTCTAAATATCTCACTATTAAAAAAACAAAGAGAATAGATAGTTTGTTGATAGACGTTTGTTGAGTTTGGGTCTTCACTTTAAGGATTTTATATCTGAAATAAACAGTTGACAGTTTCACATTTGGACCATTATAGCTATCACCAATATACAGAAAAAAACCAAAACAAAACAAAACTACAGAGACAAGAGTTTAAGTAAGCTCAACGCATTAGATTTTGTTCATGTTATTTGAGGCGTAAAGACAAATTCACACAAAAAAAAACTAACACTGAAGAGACTGAATGACTTCTGATTCCTGCTACGTATTATAACACAGCACATATGGAAATAATCAGGCGGTTATCTGACTGATCATTTCAGAACAGCCACTGCAACAGATCAATCTCCATTTGCTGAATATGCCCTTGAATGAAGTCATGGTTCAATACAGAAGATCTGTTTGCTCAGTTGCGTCTTTATTCGTCTGCAGGACGTGTGAATATTTGGTATTCCGAGTGTTCGATTTTCCTCATCACTTCTGTTTTCCAATGCTGTCAGACTCCCTACATTGACGTCACGTCCCTGTTGTCTTATGAGCTTTCTGCCTGCCAATCGGTGCTCGAGCCAATCGCTCTGTGGACCAGGACCAGGCTGTATTTGTTATCAACGTGCAATCTGCTGCTATATTTACACGAGACTGAAGAGCATTGAACATTCAGTAAAGAGATGAATGTTGTTTTGGTTTATTTCAGTGCCCGCTGACTCATGTGAGGCTGTGGAATAGCAGTTCAGTGGTTAACACTACCACTACAAAACCTGGGGGAACCCTGCCCATTATCCCAACTTCATCTAGTACAATATTCCATGAAGAGGTGTCCTTCTCTTTCGTTACCTCAGGAGACGGCGGCAGAGGCTTTTTCCTTATTGGTTCAAATTTCTGTGAAAAGTGAGTGAACCCTGAGTAACAAAGAGCCTTCGGAAGATGCTGACCTCTAGGTTTTTAGCAATATCTCAATGTTCTCAGATCTCAGCAATTAAGGGAATGGTCAGGAGATCAAAGTTTTTAATTAACCTTGCAATTCACCCATTTTCACATTTCAATGATAAATCTCAGGCTGTAAAATCCTATTCAACTGTGACCGGAACCATGTTTATTCGCAGGTAACACCGTCTGTAGGCTGACTATAATCCCCAGCAGTGTGCTCATATCCAAACCCCCACAGTAGCAATTGTTTTGCTGTTGCAGCTCACAGCATTGAGAATTCAATTGATACTCCATGCAAAGTCACCTGTGGAAAGGGAGAGAGAGAGAGAGAGAGAAAGCGAGGAGGTGCTGAGGGGGCATAAAGTTACTTATAGAAATATAGAAAGGACATACATAGACTGAGACAAGCTAAGAAAGCAGAAACCCGAAGGACGAAATAGGACTAGGTAGCGGCAAAGATGGAGAAATGAATAACAGAATGATTGAAAAACAGAAAGACACATGGAGAGAAAGAGAGAGAGAGAGTTCATTCTCATTAATAAATGATTGTAGTCAGCGGCTGCTCGCCGCTAACACGTCAATAACGGAGACCAACAACCCTCATTGCTTTCTTACCCCCTCGGAGCAGAAAAAAAATGTTGGCAGAATGAAAATAAGGTGACGTCCTTGGATTTCTAGTCTGTAAGCGCACTGTTTTCCCTTCCTTTTTTCCCAACTTCTGATTTTAATGCCTTCTGCCACTCTGCTTTGATCCCACCAGTTTGCCCTCTCTGATCCGTCATGCTGGAGGGTAACTGTGGAGCAGCCGACGCTGCTCATCTTCTACTGGGAATATTTGAAGAGTTTTAGTATGTGATGCTCGCCCTTTGAGAAAATTGCTGCCCACTCGAGCCTACAGGTACGAAATGGTTGTTGTTGAGACGGTAAAGCAGACTATGGATGTTGTGAGTCATCTACAGATCTTTGCTCATACAGGCTCTGGTTTGTTAGAAGGTTGAAGTGTTGCTGAACTAAAACATACTGAAGTATTTTCTTGATGTTGTTCTCATTTCTATGCAACGGTTTGGCTGCCTGACAGCTGGTAGGACTACATGTCCAGAGGCGCCGCTACATTACAGGGCAAAGAGAGCTTTAAACGACATCGTAAGCATTTAAATGTTTTTATTTTTAGCTTCTAGAACAGAACACATGGCTGAAGCTTTGGATTGTGGGTGTGTGCACTTGGATTGTGAGGACATACTAAAGACATTAGACTGCAAAGAACTGGTTAAAAGATGAAATGAAGGGTTAGGCAGGTAGTGGGGATAGTTATAAATTTGAGTTATAGACAATTTCTATAAAATTGAGGACCAAGGGGTAAATAAGGACCTGGTTTTAAGGTGTATTGTAAATAAACGGTAATAGAGCTAAACTAGGCCTGTAAATCAGTCAAATGACCCCTCAGAGACACAATGGTTAGTGATGGAAGAAATACAACATCTTCCCAGTAGGGCTAGACTTGGTATTGCTCAGATTAATCCAATATTCGCTTATCTTCTACAGGAGTTTGATGATAAGGAACGTAGGGCAGAATTACATGTCTCTTGAGCTAATACACGTTGCTCCATCTTTACCGGTTGGGAGGCTAGTTGTGTCTGGCCATGAAGGCCAAAAAAGTAAGAATCAAGATGCTGACACCTACACTTGATTAGAAGCCAGTGTAGATGCTTTAATAATGGGACAACATGACAGAATTTATGAGAGTGAATTAAAACCATTGTAAGAGAATTTTGGACAAATTGAAGGAGATTATTAGATGTTTTAGACCAGGGGTGTCCAACTCAAGTGTCCTGCAGGTTTTAGATGTGTCCGTGATCCATCACAGCTGATTTAAATGGCTAAATTACCTCCACAACATGTCTTGTAATTCTCCAGAGGCCTGGTAATGAACTAATCATTTGATTCAGGTGTGCTCACCCAGGGTGATATCTAAAACCTGCAGGACACCGGCACTCGAGGCCTGGAGTTGGACACCCCTGCTTTAGAAAAAGCATAACTACAATCTAAGCGGAAGGGGATGACGGCATGAACGAGCATCTCCAGTTCAGTTTTTGAGACAGCAGTCCTGAGTTTAGCACAATCTCCTAAATAGAAAAGCAAGAGCAGGTCAAACACTTGATGTGAGCATCAAAAGTCAAAGATTTATCAAAAGCTAACCCAAAATTCTGTGCGTTAGCATCTACAGTGAATGAGGAAAAACCCAGATGTTGTCTAATTTGAATTATTTTTATTGGAGAAAAAATTATTAAATTAGAGACTGTGTTTTGTTTTCATTAAACTGCAAAAAGTTATTTGCTATCCAACTATTAATTGCATTAAACCAGTCAGTTGAAACTAATAATTCATAAAGTTTAACTGAGAGATACAGTTGAGTGTCATCGGCATACAGATTACTGGAAATGGTTTTGAAACTACTAATAATGTGATCTAGAGTATACCATTCATGATAATGCAGCCAAATCTGAGCAAGAATTCCTCACTGAGACTTAAAGTGTTCTATCAACAAGAAAAGAAGTGAACAAATCCCCGACATGGCTAGCTATCCTTAGCATGTGGTTTAACGTGCTAATTAAGATTTGATGATCAAATTGCAAGAACTCTGTGGTCAATGTATGGTATTCTTTTGCTTGTTTTTTAAAGATATGATCAACACTTTATTTAAACCAGTGAATCAGACTGGAAACATATTTATTCAAGATAAACCAAACACATTTGCAGTGATTAGATGTGTATCTTTAGGTTGTTTTGAGATAACTGAATGGCAGGCTTTATTTGAATAAGAAAGTGTTCAACTTCTATTTCAGGGTTTTTGCTTGCATAGAAGAAACTTGTCACCTCCAGTGTTCTAGCTCTGTTCTAAACAGACTTTCTTTATTGGCATCCTAACTGGAACAGGTGTGACTTGATCATTTCTCAATAGGAGCAGATTATTTAGAGCTTCAAATGCAGTAAATGTGCCAGTTTTTCTTTTTATATTCCTTTGATGCAGTGTGAAAATGAAATGTTTAAGCTTTGGGAAAAAACAAAACAAAACATCACATTAGGTTAGACTGTGATTTTCACTCCAGACTCTAGCAGCATTAACACAGCATATTGGAGTGTGACCAGAAGATTAAAAAAAGAAAGAGCTGTACATACGAGAGCTCAGCGAAATCACTCATCTGGATTTTTGCCATTCTAGCCAGGATCTTCATCAGGTGGAGGCCTTCGTCTGTCTGGAGCCCACTGATGATGATGATGATGATGATGAAGAGTGCAGGGCAGGAAGAGAAAAGGGGATAGGGCAGTAGAGCAGACATTAAAAGTCAAACATACAACAGGAGCAATTTACTGTGCAATTTTTTATACAACAGGCTTTTAAAAAATGCTTTTTTCCTTTTAGTGATCTATCAATTAATTTTAAAAGAGAACCTGATTATGGTTTTCCTTATTTTCTTTAGATTGCTTTTCACTGGCAATATTCCTAATATGGTTAGCTTAGACAAACAGCTGCAAATAGGCCCCACCCATCTACTATCAAAACCATCTTTTTGCAAGGAGGAGCCAATCAGAAGAAAGCTTGTGGTTGCTGGCTGTCTTTAAGTGAAATTGATCCGAAAGATTGTGGTGCACAAAAAACATCTTTGTGATTGCTTTGTTTGGTATCTATTACCTCAGCTGGCCGTACTGTGACTCTCTTATCTGCAAACATGAACAGTGACTGTTCTTCATTTCAAAACAGGATCTTCCATGTAAACGACAGGTAATCTGTGACCAAAGGAAAGTTTTCCAGCACGGCATTGTATAAATCCTTACAACCAATTTCACCTAGCGACTGCCAGAAACTCCTGGACAACCTGTCATGGGGTTCCTGACTAGTCTCTAGGCATATGTCACTGGTGCTTAAGCAATTGATTTCACAGTAACTGCAAGCAATCTCCAGCAATTCACATTTTTCTGCAGCACGCTGTGGTTGCCAGCGGGTCACTGACCGATCCCATGGCCCATGTTAGTGGGTTCTTAGATAAAGTGAACTAAGGTGCTGAAGAGTACTCTGAAACATGAATCATGCAAAGCTATCAGAATCTGCCAAGGTAAGGCTTGAATTGGTTTATGTACAAATGAGAGAAAAAAGTACATTCTTTGAAGATAAAGTGTTTTAAATAGACAAATTAATTTTAATCCTGACATTATTTCTTATGGGAAGTGAATGGCAGAGGACTTGAGCTTAAATAGCATGGAGATAAAGAGCAAAAGGTTCAAACTGATCCAAACTACCATCTATAAGACTGGACATGATGAAGGTCTCCAGACATATCGCTGTATCATTAAACCCACTAGCTGAAGTGCTGAAACAGAAAATACAGACAAATAAAAACGGTTTTCCACAAAGCTCCCAGGTGAGTTCAGATAAATGTGAGATAGAGAGGTGGGAAGTGCCGTTTGCCGGCGAGGTGAATGCTGAAGAGGTGACAAAGGTCACAGGCAGAAAGCTTGTTATCATCACTGCCCGCTCCATCATTTTATGCTTTACATCATGTTCTAGTACATAAAATTACTTTGGCTGTATTCAACAATAAAAATGACCTCTGTTTTGTTCACAGCTGTGGATTACCTCGATCTAAAAGAAGAGGAAAACACTTCATCCTGAACCCTGGTCTGCTGTTCTGGCACATATGCATATTTTTGGACAGATAGTCAAATTAATGGCACTGGCTCATACTGTTTGACACATACTCTACTACAACAGATGTACTTTAAGTACTGTCTATACATCTAAAATTACCACTAACTTAACTACTTTAAATCAAGTAAAGTTGATGTAATCCCCAACCTTCAAATGTCTTCATTTATTATTCTCAACAACACACTTTTCTTTTCTTTATTTTTAAAGTAACTTAAGAAAGAAACTTGTGTGCTTCTATAAATGAGAATGCCATCTGTGCAGCCTTATGTCTGACATTACAAATGAATAGTGTGAAAACTTCTCAGACATGATATGATATATGTGTTTTGATATATCAGAATGAGGACCCAGATGCAGACATGGGCGAGTGAAGGAACAAATGTTGACTCCAAAGCTTATTTGTAAACAAACAAAAGGTGAGCAAAGACTCCAGGAATAAACAACAGCTAATTCAAAAAAATGGCAAAACTAACGCAAAGATTTAAACGAGTAATGAACACAAGGGAAATAATGTGAGACAGGTGAAGCTATTAAAGACAGATTATTAATTAGGGAAAACACAGACGGAAACTAACAGGGAAAAGAAATGACCAAAATTAAATAGGATGTGACCAGAAGTAAGAGGAGAAGCACGCGTACACATAAGGTGTAGACAAAGTTAAAGCAACAATGCTATGACAATAGAA
>VUQR01023938.1:6449-22633 GCA_015108515.1 Hemichromis elongatus | reverse complement strand
TACAAAAAAGCAACAAACCACCCTTCCTATTTTCTTCCCCCTTTATAGAGAAGGGCTCAAATCCTTCCCAATCAACTGCTCCCTGTACTCAACTCCAAATAGCTGGCAGCTGGACTAGAATACAATCTCCACTTCCACATGGGTGTGGCCCACACCTCACACAAGACAGAAAAACACCAAAGCATGCGATTAGTAAAAAACATAAAAAGTAATGCCAACCCATATATTTAGTGGAGGATTCTCTCCATTCTTTCCCACAATGTTACACTCTGCAACACAGGCATCAATATAGCCGAATGGATTGTAGAGGAACAGGCGTGTATGTGTGCCCGCCATCTGTCTGTTGCTGATCAATCTTTCTTTATTTTTGACCACTTAGAGGGGGAGATAAAATTTTGATCTAGTTTAGAGCAAGGAGACCCTGCTCGTACGGTTACTGTGTAACCTTGGTTCTCTTAGTGAGAGACTATCTCTCCAAACTGTTAGATATTTCATATGTATGGGGTATGATCCCCCTTGGTCGTGGCGTGTGGATACTTCTTTAAGACACCTCCGGCTCGCCCGGCCACGCCCAACAGCTGACGTATAAAACAGCTGTGCAGACGTGACACCGGTGATAGTTTGATCGGAACGCGTCTCCGAGCGGCCTAACGGTGGAGAGATAGTCTCTCACTAAGAGAACCAAGGTTACACAGTAACCGTACGTTCTCTAGCATATCAAGACTATCTCTCCACACCGTTACATATTCCATATGTACGGGGTAACTCTGTAAGACACACCGTGAGGAGACACGGAAGCGAACCTCAGAGAGTGAAGGTGCCAAGGGTTAAGACAACGCACCAATATATACACCACCCCGGTCAGGGCCTCGCCAGACGCGGGGCGTAGCGGCTGCAGTCTGCAGATGCCAGACTGGCCTGAATCCGTCATGCAGGACGCAGGACTGTAAGTGATCGTCCGCTCAAGGTCAGCCTGTGAACCGTGAGGCAGACTGTCAGGAAGTGCAGGACCACCAGCAGCTCCTGCCAGGCTCGTAGCCCACAACTCACAGGCAATACGCCAGACAGAGAGTCGGCGCTACAGGCTGGAGAACTCTCACTTGCCACAGCGAGGTCCGACTGGTGTATAAGCCCGCAAAGTGGGCAACACGCCAGGGGAACACAGCCAGCAACCGCACTAGGCTAGGGATGTGACCTGTCCATCCTCAAAGCCAAAGCCGCCCAGAGCTGTTGACAGACTGGGAGGGGGGGCGGCAGTCTAGCCTGCTAAAGTGGAGGGCTGAGCAAGGCGATGCCCGAAGGTCCACCACCAGCACTGTCACAAGTCCACTCTTCAGCACTCTTCAATATCCACCTCATGATAGTCAGCCTCCACAAATCCTGGGAGGCAGGGCATTCAGCTGTCTGCAACTAGACCAATTAGGCCGAAACATCAACCTCAAGGCCCACTCACTGGACGGACCTCAAGGAGGAATAGATCCAGCACCTAACAAGCTCTAATCAAGAGCTGAAGGGACCCATGTGGCCTGACACCGTGCCTGGGGACCAGCAGGGGCAGCCCAGGGATAGGCGGTTGGTGCAGAGGAGGGGATGGAGCTTCTCCAACATCCACCTCCTGACAGTCAACCTCCACCAGCCCAGGCCTCAAGAGGCAGGGCCATGGGAGGGTAGGGTTAGGGTTAGGGCTAGGCTTAGGCTTAAGGTTAGGACATGGGAGGGGCCAGCCGTGAATCAGCAACCAGCTGTAAGAGGGGCCCAGCCCTTGGCCTGCTCAACTGGACATTATATTCCAGTAGCAGCCACTTCCCCACAATGGCCTGCCCTTGCTTTAGAGGCATAAATGAGAGGACACTACATCATGCTCTGGTCCGAGTTGGCAAATAAACAGCTGAAGCAAGCATGAGGCTGGCAACGTATGTTATGCACACAGGCGCAGTTAACTTACATGTGCTCATCTAAAAATGGCACAGAATACCACTATTCAGACAAGTACGGGATGTGTTGGCTGCCATACTGCTTGGGTAAGCAAGCGGGCGGGGCCACACGCTAACCAGGAAGTGGCTAACAGATAGCCGGCAGTAGTCGCAGCCTAATTGCCTCTTCACTGTTCATATGCCCTCTGTGTCACAATGATGAAGGTGAAAGCGTATGCTTGGAACACTGATGTCCGTTCTCACTGAAGCCGAGCTACGATCAGAGTCCTGCTGGTCGCGTTAACCCGCGAGCTGCAGGTGAGATGCCAGACAGGCTAAACGCTACTAGCTGGCCGGCTAATGGTTAGCCAGCATGAGCCAAAGCCTAGTTCCCCTTTCAACTTTTTATTCCCACAGTGCTATTAGCAGGCTGTCAGTGAATGCTCTCCCGACGCCGTGCACCCTCTAAGCCCACTGCTCACAGCTCTAGCTGAGTTATGCAATGCCCAGGCATCAGCAAATGCTAGGAATGCTAAAGCCATGTCTCCTATATGTCTATGTTCATAGCAAACGAGCTGTACGTTTGAATGCTGAGGCTGTGTCACTTCCATGTTTGTGCACTGTAGCCGCTCTGCACATAAGCCTAATTTTTGAGGCGATAAGCCAGGAAAGCAGCTGACATGCTCTACAGACCCAGGTTAGGAGGCTGGAGACCCACTCGCCGGCCGCAGCACAGCGAGGTCCGATTGGCGTGTAAGCCTGCGAACAGGCAACACGCCGAGGGAATGCAACCAGACTGCCACCTGTACAGAGGCTAGGGAGATCGGGAAAGCTAAGGGGAATACCAGGGGAAAAAATAAATATAAAGGAAAAATAAAGGGAGAGGCTATGAGGCCATGGAGGCTACTGAAACAGACTCCTGGCAGACGCACATACACACAGCATTCTCCTAAGGTAAAGCATCACACACACTACACAAGTGGAGATCAAACAATCACCGGTGTCACGTCTACACAGCTGTTTTATACGTCAGCTGCTGGGCGTGGCCGGGCAAGCCAGAATGTCTTAAAGAAGTATCCACACGCCACGACCAACGGGGGGTCATAACCCGTACATATGGAATATGTAATGGTGTGGAGAGATAGTCTCCATATGCTAGAGAACAGGTGTTGACCATTTTAAAAGAGCTATAGTGACCTAAGTCACCTTGCAGCAAGCCTTTTTTGTCTAGGAGACAGCAGGAAGGAGATACTTTGCAGGAGTTTTCCTTAGCTCTAATAGCCTTGATGGAACAAGAAAAATAAAGTGGACTTAATGGCATGCATAATGCAGAAGTGTTGCCTCGAGACCAGTTTGTGCAACATGATGTTGATAGTGCACTTCGTAGAGGACTCAAACAATATGTTCGCCGTGTGCCCACTGCCACCTTCTTAGATGTACGTGGGGAAGCTATTAGATGGAAAAGAGAAGGTTTTCCAGTTGGTGTCCAGGACCATGGCTATTCTCACCCATCATTGTATGGTTTAACGTGTGGGGTACATGCAGCACATACAGCTCTAGCCCTACTCCTGCTAATGCATCGGAGGCTGAGTGGCGTGAGCTAAAAGAACATTTAAAACATCAGCAGGAGCAGGTAAATCAGCTCTCAGAGGTGGTGGTCTCCTTGCAGAACCCTCAGAAGGGCATTCGGCCGTCATGGGGTGGCCTGGTAATCTGTTGTGGGTGCTAGCAGCCAGGGCACTTTGCTGGAGAGTGCACTGGGGGGTGGGTTTTACGCCACACCAGAATAAATTCTGATACAGGCCCCTCTCGTACGGCAGTTGGCAATCACCTCCACGCTACCCAGTCGGAAAACTGAAGCCCTCTGAGCTGCAGAGCCACAGCTCAGGTGAGGAGTTCACTGGCTTCACGGGCTATAAAAGGCTGGAGGTCCTTCACTCAGGGGCTGCTGCTTAGGACTAAACATGCAGCTTGCCCTTCTTGCCATCCTCTTTGAACTTGACTTGTCCAACTCTGTTCATAGTTTTGAACTTTGCGTGTATATGGTTGAGCCTAGCTTGTTTAGAGTTGTTTGATGTGAGCTTGCCTTAGTTAAATCTTAGTTTTTACTCCCACCTGTGTTCATGCATTACATGTTAATTGGTTGTCCAGTGTTGAACACAGCTCTGTCGGTTTTCTGTTCGAGGTTTAGAATAAAATCTTTATTTTACTTAGTTTCTCGTGTGAGAGCTCATGTATGTTACTCTCCTCCTGTCCCCTAGCAGAGGGGGTCATAAAAACAATGCAGCACACATATGCTAAAAAAGATCGCTTTTCAACCTTTTCTTTAGTATTTTTTTATTTTTATTTCATGAACTTTAAAATAACAGTATTTCAAAAACTGTACCATCATTGTAGACAAATGTTTGTAGGTACCACATGCTGTTTAAATTTACAAATGTGCATTATTCAGAAGTTCACTTATTTTACCTTCAGAAATTACTTTTCTGATCAGTGTTACACAGGCTACAGCCTTGACATTGAAGAGCTGACAGGCCACACAAAAGTGTGGGCTATTACCTATACTCAATTGCCCCTTGGGGATAAATAAAGTAATTCTGATTCTGATTCTATACTCACCTATCCATTTTTATTATAACACTACTCTATCAGAGCATGAAATTCATCACAAGAGAGGCTTAGAGTAGAAATCAGGTGTAGAATTATTTACTGAATATATTGTGTTCACAATCTAAATGGCTCACATTGTGATTTATGAGCTATTGTTACTGCGTGGTAGTAGTAGGCTGCCTGTTAACTAGTGCATTAGTGATTTACTTTCCCAGGGTAGCACTTTGATAGCCACCTCTGTAATTAATATCTTTTTGAAGCATTTGTGGAAAAATGCCACATTGCTACATCCTGGTCTGACTGGCCCATCAGGGATTCATCATGTCTTTCATTACATTAGGGATATTAGGAGAGGAAAATGTAATTATGTTCCTTTAATATGTTAAACAAACAACAGACAATGTTAATTTGCTGGTGAGGGAGGGGAAAATGACATGAACAGTACATATACCATGTGGCACATTTAAGATTAAGGACATGCTGGCCTCCATGAACAGATATAAAGATGCTGAAACTAAGACATGAACTATTTTGCATCCCTTAGCATTTTTTGTCACAGATTGCAGAGATTCTTCAAGCATACTCATTTCAAGCAGTTTAAATGAGCATGTTTGAGAGGACTTAATGTTATCCTCCAAGATAAGAGAGCTATTACACAAAAGCTACTCAACTTGAGTTTTATCCTTCACAATATTTAGTATGAACCACTCAAATAATCCTTTTTGTTGTTCATACCTGGAGCACAATGTTATCATAAACACAAATATTTTGGTCTCAGGAGTTATACACAGTGTCAGACCTTAGAAAACGAACATTCTACAATCTCAAAGGCTTGTGTCAGGTCTCCTTGTCTTTTGAGTGCCAACTGAGTTTTGTAGTGATGCAGTATTTTGCTGTGTGTCTTTACAGAAGTAAACAGCAGGATTTTTACAAGCCCACATTGTTACTTCTCCTCCCCCTCCCCCTCCTGCTTTTCCAGGACTTGAAGTCAACAGCTGGCTGTTAAGCCCTGCACGACTCAGGTATCGATCTTTTATCCACTCTGCATTGTTAAACCGGGCCTCATTGTTCTGAGTTTGGCTGGAGAGGTATGCAGCAATATTTCTGGTCCGATAGCCCTCCTCTCTACTGCGTCCCAGTAACATGGCAATATTTGGGTTCCTCAGAGCATAGATCAGAGGGTTAATGGCTCCATTTGCCCAAGCTAGCCAAATCGCCACTGTGTCCATTGCAGGATTAAATGTGTAGTCCCCTATAGCAGTAACTAGCCCCATTAGACAATATGGCCCCCGGCAAAAAATAATGAAAACAATCATTATCAGAACTGTGGTGGCTGTTCGCATTTCACTGTAAAATCGAAGTAAGTATGCATATGTGGTCACAGGCCTGACTCGTATTTCTGAGAGCCGAACAGTCTTACAAATGTTGTAATGACAAAAACACATCAGGCAAAAAGGCAGTAAATAACATACAATGATCAGACAGATGCTATAAGCTGTTCCCATGAGTGAGGTACCAGAGTGGAACACATACATGCAGTGGTAAAAACCTTGCTTATGGATTTCTTTAGGTGTTCGAACTACCAGATACCAAGGCAGAGAGAAAACTACCGCAGTTAACCACACTCCAACCAACAACTGGGCTGCTTTCTGTCTGCCTATTTTAGCCTGTGGTTGTCTGACAATGGAATAATACCTATCAAAGGAGATCAAAGTCATAGTCAAGGTGGAGATAATACCAAAGCAGGTGTTCAAACACCCATTGGCAACACAAAAATGATCCCCAAACATCCAGACACCATCCTTACTGAAAAGCATAACAAAGGAGAATGGCAGACACAAGACAGCCGTGAGGAAGTCCGATAGCGACAGCGACATGATAAAAGCATTAGTCACTGTTCGAAGTTGCCTGTGCTTGATGATAACAATGACAACTGCTGAGTTACCAAAACTGGAGAGAAGGAATATAGACAGCAGTATCAGTGCCTGAGCTGCCACTGTGATTCCCTGGAGAACAGAGTTACTCTCAGCAGCACTGAGCACAGATGGGTTTAGTTCCTGATGGGTATGACCAAATTCACTTCCTCTTTGGTCTGACAGGTTTCCTCTGGTTTGCTCTATGGTCTCTGGAGTGGTAGCCATGAGGTTGGTCACCATGGAAATAACCCTAAAAAAGAAGATGGAGAAATTATTGTTCAAAAAACTGTGGACACAATATGTTATCATTGCTTCTTACAACTAATTAGTGCATACCCCTAAAAAGCATTTCAGAGGGCAGGGTGATGTTTTGACTATTACCAGTGTAATACAATACCTGAATTTTGTCTGTGTACTCATCCTTTCACTTCTCTAATGAAAAAATGTACAGCAAAGGAACTCAGCTATTTCTAATTGGTTAAACCAAATTATGATTTAAATAAAACTTTGCCTACTGAGAGCAGTATTGTGAAACTGTGCTACTCTGGAACTGTCATACTCTTTGGAATACCTTTGTCAAGGTAGACAAAGGTATTAGACAGAAATGTATTTTTCTTTTATCAACTTGACGGTTGTAGTACTAACTGCTTAGAGCAATTAAAGCTTGCCTAAGTGCCTATCCAAGTAACGATGCAGGTGGAGCCTCTTGGTTAAGAATGTGTTAATATAAAGTAACTTGTTTCTGTGAGTAACCTTAATCACAGAGCTATGTTCATATCATCAACAACATCAATACAGTATAAAAACTTATAAAGCGCCTTGAGGCGACTGTTGTTGTGCACTGGCGCTATATAAATAAAATTGAATTGAACTGAATTGAATTGAATTGAACTTTAGCATGTTAAACTATAGTATTCAATTCAAATCAATTCAATTAAATTTATATAGTACCAAATCACAACATCAGTCACCTCAAGGCACTTTATATTATAAAGTAGACCCTCAAGTAATACATAAAGAGAAAAACCCAACAATCATATGACCCCATATGAGCAAGCACTTTGGCAAAAGTGGGTAGGAAAATCTCCCTTTTAACAGGAAGAAACCTCCGGCAGAACCAGGCTCAGGGAGGGGCAACCATATGCTGTGACCAGTTGGGGTGAGAGAAGGAAGATAGGATAAAAGACATGCTGTGGAAGAGAGACGGAGATTTATAATAAGTATGATTCAGTGTAGAGATGTCTATTAACACATAGTGAGTGAGAAAGGTGACTGAAGAAGAAATACAATCATAATACACCTATTGCAGCATAACTAAGGGAGGATTCAATTCAATTCAATTTTATTTCTATAGCGCCAGATCACAACAGTCGCCTCAAGGCGCTTTATATTGTACAATAGTACATACAGATAAAAACCCAACAATCATATGACCCCCTATGAGTAAGCAGTTTGGCGACAGTGGGAAGGAAAAACTCCCTTTTAACAGGAAGAATCTCAGGGAGGGGTGGCCATCTGCTGCGACCGGTTGGGGTGAGAGAAGGAAAGAACAGGATAAAGACATGCTGTGGAAGAGAGACAGAGATTAATAACAGGTATGATTTAATGCAGGGTCACCTGGTCCAACCCTAACTATATGCCTTGGCCAAAAGGAAAGTTTGAAGCCTATTGTTAAAAGTAGAGATAGTTTCAGTCTCCTGAATCCAAGCTGGTCTCATAGAAGAGGGGCCTGAAAACTGAAGGCTCTGCCTCCCATTCTACTTTTAAATACTCTAGGAACAACACATAAGCCTGCAGTGCGAGAGCGAAGTGCTCTAATAGGGTTATAGGGTACTACAAGGTCATTAAGATAAGATGGGGCCTGATTATTTAAGACCTTGTATGTGAGGAGCAGGATTTTGAATTCAGTTCTGGATTCTGAATTAACTGAAAGCTTTTCAGGGAGTTTTTAGGACATTCTGATAATAATGAATTACAGTAGTCCAGCCTAGAAGTAATAAATGCATGAACTAGTTTTTCAGCATCACTCTGAGACAGGATGTTTCTAATTTTAGAGACAAATCAAGGAAAGGCAGTCCTACATGTTTGTGTAATATGTCATTGAAGAACATGTCTCAAAAAAAGCCTACCAGGCTTGGTTAGCCTGTGGGACTCTGGAGGCAGCTGATAAGTACCGGAAAGCCAAGCGGAATGTGGCTCAGACGGTGGCTGAAGCAAAAACTCGGGTGTGGGAGGAGTTCGGAAAGGTCATGGAAAAAGAATTTCAGACTGCCTCTAAGAGATTCTGGCAAACTGTCAGGCGACTCAGGAAAGGAAAGCAGTGTTCTACCTGCACTATGTATAGTGCGGGTGCAGTGCTGCTGACTTCGACTGAGAAAATTGTCAAGCGGTGGAAGAAATACTTTGAGGATCTCCTCAATTTCACTAGCACGTCTTCCGTGGCAGAAGCAGAGTCTGGGGTGAAGGGGATGAGCCGCCAATCTCTGGGGGTGAGGTCACTGAGGCAGTTAAACAACTCCTTGGTGGCAGAGCCCCTGGAGTGGACGAAGTCCACCCCGAGTTCCTGAAGGCTCTGGATGTTGTAGGGCTGTCTTCTTTGACATGTCTCTGCAATGTTGCATGGAGATCAGGGGCAGTACTCCTGGACTGGCAGACCGGGGGTGGTGGCCCCCATCTTTAAGAAAGGGGACTGGAGGGTGTGTTCCAACAATAGGGGAATCACACTCCTCAGCCTCCCTGGGAAAGTCTATGCCAGGGTGCTGGACAGGAGAGTCCGTCCGTTAGTCGAACCTTGGATACAGGAGGAACAATGCGGTCTTTGTCCTGGTCGTGGAACTCTGAACCAGCTCTTTAACCTCTCGAGGATACTCGAGGGTGCATGGGAGTTTGCCCAACCAGTCTACATGTGTCTACACGCTGTACCGGTCTGTTGTGGTGTAGAGCGAGCTGAGTGTAAAAGCGAAGCTCTCTATTTACTGGTCGAACAACGCACCTATCCTCACCTATGGTTATGAGCTGTGCGTAGTGACTGACAGAACGAGATTGCGAATACAAGCAGCAGAAATGGGCTTCCTCCGAAGGGGTGCTGGCCTCTCCCTTAGAGATAGGGTGAGAAGTTCGGTTTTTCTGGAGGGGCTCAGAGTAGAGCCTCTGCTCCTCCACATCGAAAGGAGCCAGTTGAGGTGGGTCAGGCATCTGGCAAGGACACCCCCTGGGCGAGGTTTTCTGGGCTTGTCCCACCGGGAGGAGGCCCTGGGGCAGACCCAGGACATGCTGGAGAGTTTATATCTCTCGGCTGGCCTGGGAATGCCTTGGATAAGCTCAGCTGCTCAGGACAGTCTGCCAGGAGACAGCTAGCGGGGCCTATGCTACCTTTGGCTGCACTGGTTACAGGGGTCTGGCCATTTAGCTACAGGTTTTTCAAAAGTGCAAAGCTGTGTCTCCAATTCAGTGATCATGGCCTCCAGAGCTGCAAATAGACTACATTTATCATTACTGTTGAAGGAGCCCGAGGACTCCACAATGACACAATGAGCAGGAAAGTGCAGGTGAAGAGGCCATGCTGATAGGGAGTCAGCTACTAGCTAAACTAAACTAAATTAGTGAAACTTTACCGAAACAGTACTGTAAGTGAATACTTTGACTATAAATTAGCGAGTGAATACACAGAGAGTGTGCTTCGGATGAAGCACTTGAGATTTACACTATGGAATAAGAAGTTATCCATAAGTTTTAATTAAATTTTTAAATGGGTTTCATCGTTTTCACAAAGTATGACTTTCTCTTATTGGTTTGTTAAATACAAATTCCTAAGTTGAAAAGCCAAACACATGGTGTCTAGCTGAGTGGATATCTGTAAATGAAATGAAAAATGTATTCATCAACAAAATTTTATTTGGATTGTTTTTTTACATGCTTAAATGAGAACAAAAACACCCAAGAAAAAAAATCTTCACTGAAGTACTACTAATTCATGCAAGAAAGGAATATATCTATATAAACAGCCACAAGGAACAGTACCGTCCATGTAGAGGGAGACTAGAGACCAGAAAGAAAGAATGCAGGAGAATAAACCAGCTGTACTCCACTGAACCATCCAATGTGTACTTTTAATTGCAGGGGAACAATATGTAAACAGTCCCACCAAGTATGTACACCTAGCAATACTGGAAGAGCAGTGGCTAGTGGATCTAAAAGCTGACAACATCAACGTCCCTGAACAGGACCCAGTAATTATCACAGTGGCGATAGCTAAGAAAGGACTTAAGAAGCTGACTGCACTCCATGAGCTTTTGGGAGCACAAATGAACCAGCTGCTAGTAGATGAGACACATCCAGAACGGCTAACTGAAAGCCAGACAGTCCTGTTCCCCAAGACTCTCCAGAAAGGACCAGTCCCTTCCAACTACCAGCCAATAACCTTTATAAGATGATATAAAGCTGTATGCCAAGAGTGAATGAGACATTGATTCAGTGATCCACACCACTTGAATATACAGTAACAACATTGGAATGTTATTCAGGCTGCTTACAATGCACACCCCAAATCCACCACCCTGAGACTGTTCCATAGGTGAAAGGAAAGAGGCAGAAAACTAGTAAGTGTCACAAGGATCACACCAGGATGAGACAACAAACATCCATGAGTACATCAGGAAGATGGCCACAACTGGCCAAGTGTTTAGTGAATATCTCAGGCAGCAGAAACCCAACAAAGAAGATACACAAGAGGAGGAACCATCATGGAAGGGCAGGCTCCTACACGGTGTGTATCATCAGAAGAAAGAAGAAGTGGCTGACCTACAGAAATCATGCCAGTGGCTGGATGAAGCTGGACTGAAAAACAGCACAGAGGCACTACTCATGGCAGCATGGGAACAAGCTTTGAGTACAAGATCAATAGAGGCTGGGGTCTACACACCAGGCAAGACCCCAGGTGCAGGCTGTGTAAAGATGCCCCTGAAAGAATCTAGCAAATAACAGCAGGGTGGCAAGATCCTAGCAGGCAAATCATACAGGAATGCCATAACCAAGTTGCCAATATAGCAGACAGGAATATCTGAGTATGGCCTGAAAGTCCCAAGGTCAAAATGGGAGAAGCCCCTAGAGTTGTTGAAAATGATCCTGTGCAACTTCCAGATGCAGGGCCGTAACAAGAGCTGACAGAAATGCTCTAGAAGATGTAATGGGTGAAGGCTAGTGGTCCCAGTGGTAATCGGAACACTTGGTCCTGTGAGCCCCAACCTGAGCCCAGGAACACCATCAAAGATCTTTGTGTATGAATTATTAGAACCTCAGTTAAGATTTATATATACCTCCATGTCTAAGATTGTTTTCCATCTGCTCCCTACTCTCACTACAGATCAAAATATCATCACATCATCCATCCATATCATCCTCCCTTCAGCACTAGTGTTTACAAAATATTATTTAGACATTTTTAAGTTTATGTGATGGGGCGATTTTAAATTAACCAGAGGTGTGAATGTTTGTCTTCATCTCTGTGTTAGTCCTGTGATAGACTGGTGAACTATCCAGGGTTTATCCTGTTTCACATGACCTTACCTTACATATATTAATATTGTATTATTATTGTAATAATAAGAGTTATTGTATTTTTGTTTCATGCCCAAGGTGAGCTGTTGTAAAAGGCCTGAATGTGTGACTACACCATTAATATCCATGGGTTCTTTTTTAAGCAGTCAGCTCTAAGAATTCAAATCAGTTCTGTCTATGCTGTCGTCAGATTGAGAGTATGTATATGTCATTTCAATAACACTCCACAGTGACCTGCATGAAATGAAGCCCAGCTTTAAGGACTATGAAATCACTGAGTGACTCTTAGACTGACTCAAGGAAGGAAACAGTACATCAGTACATATGCACTTATAGCCTTCCTGTCACATGAATCTGTTTTAGCTGTGACACAACACAGAACAAAAAATATGCACAATGCCAAAAAGAGCAATAAGAATAATACATAATGTTGGGTA
Source organism: Hemichromis elongatus (assembly GCA_015108515.1). Classification (NCBI taxonomy): domain Eukaryota; kingdom Metazoa; phylum Chordata; class Actinopteri; order Cichliformes; family Cichlidae; genus Hemichromis; species Hemichromis elongatus. Next base: position 10,201 of record VUQR01023938.1, on the reverse strand, counting down.
TTGTGAACACACAAATAAACTTATTTTTAAAACCACAAGCTATGAAATTCATTAATTTAGTACAATTTAAAACTGTACAGGTTATGTTCAAAGCAAGAAATAATATAGTTCCGTGTCATATTCAGAATTTATTTAAGAATAGAGAGGGAAGGTACGAAAATGCAATTAAAAGCAGTCATGTGCAGCCAACACTCTTAAAAGCATGTGCGTATCAATTTGTAGAGTGACTTTGTGGAGTAGCCCAGACGAAGAAATTAAAGAAAGTAAAAATATTGCACAATTTAAGAATAACTATAAGCAATATATATTTGATATGTATTAAAATGAAATAGATTAGATACTAACATTATGAGTATATAGTTGTGCTATTGTATAGAATGAGAATATCAATATGTTGGTGATATGAAAAACTATTTGTCTGTACGTTGACATATGCATGTACATCTATGCATGTGTATATGTATGTATGTATATTTGTATATTGTTACCATTTTGATTAATAAAGACAAACTTAAGGGCTGGATAAGCTTCCTGCTCCCTTTTGTTTTGGTTTTGCAGATCATTTTGTTTGACATGTTTCCCATTTCCTGTGTTTGCTTATAAAGTTTATAAGTAAGAAAGAACAGAATCAAACTGGGGTTCACTGTTTGGTCAAAGCTGTAAGCTGCTGGTTAAAGTGGAGCCACCTGTTGCCCGTTTTCATTTAATGCATTAAAGAAAACACAATACACACTTCAAATTGAAATGCATATCTGTCAAAGACTTTGTGCTTTCCTCTCTCATTTTTTGCTTCTTTTTTTATATTGGTATTCTTTTAGAAGTATACAAAACTACAAGTTATGGTATACTTCTGAGGTTAGAAAATGAAAAGAAAATCCGTTTACTATACTACTGAGCTAGTTAGCAGTTATAAGTGTACCCTTGTGCTATTAGAAACAAAATCTTTACTTAAACATTATTAAACTGACTATTAGTTAAATACTTTTAGTCCTCACCTCTCTGTTATTTTGTCCTCATGTCTGTTAAATAGGCGGAGTTTGTACCTTGTACCTTTGAGGTTCAGCCATATTAATAGTCTAAGCTCGCTATTTGCGTGGGAAGTCTTTATTTGTTCAGTCTTTTCCTCCTTTTACCTCAGTCCTTTTCTTACACTGTCCACACAAACAGGCGATGCCTTTGTGTTAGTCATTTTGCTCCAAACGCGTGTTATACTGATGTGTCCTGAGCTGTTTCAGCAGAGTCCATCGAGCCTTTTCCTTGCTCTCATTCTTACAGCACACAGCAGTCTCCATATCCAGGAAAACCTCCATATATTCACACGTCCATCTAAAAGTCCCTACGAGCAGTCCTAGGCATGTGCGTGATCATGACATGTTGAGATGTGGGCCTTTCGAAGCCTTTGTATGGAGGATCAGTCTAAGCGCCGCTATGAAAAAAATAACTCAACAAATTAAAGAATCGTCGGAGGAAAACCACGGTAGCCACCTTGTTGGTTGGTTGTTAATGATGGACTTAATAAAATGAGACGGAAGGCGCAACAATCGGATTGTAAACGAACAAAGCTTCAAGCGAGAGCTGGACGGCTCCGGCTCGCATCGCGTCTCTCTCTCTCTCTCTCTCTCTCTCTCAGCTTCTGTACTATAACCATCTTTCGCTCACTCACTTGAAGAAGCCACGCCTCGTTTGAACGTGCTCAAAAACTTGGACCGACGTCTAATAAAGTTGCTATGGTAACCTATGAGCAATTTTGCACCAGCTGAGTCCACGCACAACGGCATTATGAGAGGCAAAATACACGCTAATGCTCCCTAACTGGATGTTACACACACACACACACACACACGCACACGCACACACACCCACACCCACACACACACACACACATATTATATTCAGCGAGGAGAGGACAGCAGGGGACTCAGCGATTATCGTCCCATCCGCTTTACTACAGAGGACTTTTTCATCAATCTTTAATTAAAAACAAGAACATGAAATAATATCTTAACCCTGATAATATAAGCTTGGATAGTGCAGTATAGCAGAAAACAATACTTAGAAGCAGAAACAACATGAAATTTACTTTTCTTTTCAGTTTGGTAATTGTGTATTTTAATTATGGCCAAGTGTCGAACAAACTTCCTTGAGCTGTCAGTAGACTTTTGCAGGGTCATCTGAACTAAGCTGTTTCCTTCACATGTTAACATGTTTACCTAGTGCCAGCAGGGGGGCAATACAATATGTCAAGATTAAAGGAATAGTACAATATATACAAATCACCAAATATTAAATATCCAGGGTTGACAGATGCGATTATAAATAATTATCAAGAAAATAGACAGCAACATTACCGAGTAAGGGTGTGTGCAAAAGGATGTAACTATTGCAGTGTGTACAGTGTATTAGATGGAGGAATTGTACAGGGAGGTGGCCACAGGCAGGAATTTCCTCGTTCAGTGGTGCTTTTTGGTAATCTCAGTCTCTCACTGAAAGTGCTCATGTGGCCTCTCACACCCCACCTTAAGAGAGTCCAGCTCAATATCCACAATGTTACTGGCCTTGCAGATCAGTTTATTGAGTCCTTTGGCATCTGTGACCCTCAGCCTGCTGCCCCAGCATGCAACAGCATGGAGGACAGCACTGGCCACAACAGACTCATAGAAAATCCTGAGTACTGTCCGACCGATGTTGAAGGACCTCAGCCGCCTCAGAAAATAGAGACGACTTTGGCCCTTCCTGTAAAAGGCAGTGGTGTTTTTAACCTAGTCCAGTTTATTGTCTATTTGTACTCCAAGGTATTTATAGTACTCCACAATGTCCATGTGGACCCTGTGGATTGAAACAGGGGCCAAGGGTTACTGGTCTTCCTAAAATCCACAATCAATTCTTTGGTCTTTGCCACGTTGAGCTGCAGATGATTATGCTTGCACCACATAACAAAGGGGTCGACCACAGCCTGGTACTCTGACTCATCACCCCTGCTGAAGCATCCAACCACTGTGGAGTCATCAGTCATCGGTAATCTAACTTAGTTGTCCAATTAGAGGCCTTTTGCTGAGGCATCTCCTGGTTCTGTTGGGGTGGGAAATTTACCAAAATACAGTAGAAGAGGAATGGATCACGTTGTTCACAGTGTCGTCACTGGGGCAGGGATAGCTCAGTAGGTAGAGTGGTGCCCCCATGATTGGAAGGTCGAGGGCTCAAATGCACTGAAAAGCTACCCTGAGGTACCCCTGAGCAAGTACACACTGCTCCCCGGGCGCTGCACTGGTGGCTGCCCACTGCTTCACAGAGTGAATGGGTCAAATGCAGAGAGGAATTTCCCCACGGGGATCAATAAAGTATACATTACTATTACATTTTGGGCCTAAACTGTTCTGATGTGTTTATTTGCCTCCGATTCGCGGGGTGCCCTGCTCCTTTGGTTCTGTTTTGTTTCTCAGTTTTATTTCTTTTTTTCCCCCGCATTCTTTTTTTGTCTGTTTGTTTCTGGTTGTGTTTTCATTTTTTTCTCTTTTTTTTGTTTGTTCATTGGTCTTGTGTGGGTTTGCAGCTGTCCACGTTGTTCTGTGCATCACCCCATTGCTTGCACAGCAACTGCGTTTGATTCCCTAGCTTTGATCATCTTAATGTATATGGGTGTGTATCTGAGGTGGGGGTCATTTTGTAGTGCTTATTTGAGTAAGTATTGATCAAGGATTTTGTTTGTGTATAATTTCTTCTTCTTTTTTTTTTTTTGCATGTATTTATAAGCC
>VUQR01023926.1:6596-46524 GCA_015108515.1 Hemichromis elongatus | reverse complement strand
TATTAAATAGCAATTATTTGAGGTTTTCCTTTGATTTTTAAACAAGACCCCAACGCTCGCAAGCCCACAGCAAAAATACAGTGTGTTTTAAAAAAATCAAAGGAAAATAGTGAAGTTATGTACCTGTGTCCTGCACAGGTGATTTATTACACTTTACACTATCAAAGATGTGCATGATCTTAAAGTCTGAGCGCGCCTGTTAGCTGCACACAGGTTAAATTGATTTGAAAATAAAAGCATTAGAGCCAAAGCAAACACTCCCCCGCTCTGTTTTGAATGAATAGCTGACTCACCACACTAATAACCAGTCTTGGGTGGAAAAGAAAACTACTCCAAAGAGAAAATAAAGTATAGGCAGGGGATTGAAAGCCAGAGGCACGGTGAAGTTTGGGTGTTTGTGTGTGTAATAATGATGCCCAGAATATAGAATCAGACCCCGAGTCACTGGTTGTCAAAATATAGAAGTAAAGATGAGAGGCAAACAAGAAAAGGTAGAGAAGAACCACAGGGCTCCTCGGGGGAGTACCGATAACTAAAGGCTTCATAGAGAAAAGTTTTTTTTTCTTAATTAGGGTGAAAAGACCAAAGACTATCCTGCACTAGTGAGATACCCACTTTGTGTATCTTCCATCTTTGTACCTGTAGTTTCAGCGTGGTCAGAAAAATAAAAGAGTACAAGCAACATACTTATCCTCACCACAATTGTATTTGGACTTTCAGCAGCAGTAATGTGAAGGCTGTACCACAGTTTCTCCATTCCTTTGGCGGAGAGTGAAAACTCTAAACAACTAGTAGATTATATTAGCCTCTGTATAAGTATATTATAAGTGTATAAGTATATTAATATATATATATTATCACATCAAGCTATAAGTATTAACATGAGTATTGTCATTGTGAGGCCAACATGACTCTACGATTTATTTACCGTCTACTAATCAAGACCCACACCAGACATCTGTCACCTCTGTGGTTATTTAAGATGGCAAATCTGTGTTTTTCAGTAGTTTAAAGAAAAATCCTGAGATTGAAACATCAAAGAGTTCAATAAATCCTCATATGAGAGCTGGCTTGTCTGAGGATCAATCTGTTCTCATACTTTTTGAATCTAGTCCCTTTTGTTTCCATTTGTTCTTTAAAAATAGGTCACATTTAGATTTACAAAGATTCTCATAATCCACCAATTGGTTCATCTCTTTTATTTTTTATGTGGTGGATGAATAGTGTGAATCATCCTCTTCTGTTCATGAACCAATCATGGCCATCTGATCCTTCCGGCACAGGAAAAAAAAAATATTCAAATGGATTTCCACTCTTTATTAGAAGGATGGTTAATCGCTACATCTGTCCTCACTGCAGCTGCATGCTTTAACCAGTTTTTAAATACCACACCTCCAAATTTTGGGTGATTTACAACAATACAAAATACACTCTAGGTAAAAAAAAAGGCTAAACAATTACTTACCCTGTGTATGCCACCACAAAGACCTAGAGACCAAACCCACATTCCCTGACTGATTGGCTGATGGCTTCGATCCGGTTATTATGTGATGATGTCTGAACCCTGCTTCCGGGTCCAAACTACACTGTGTTCGTTAAGGCTGTTGTCTTGTCTCTTTTAGTGCTTTGTGTCTTGTTCTATATAATCTGAAGAAGCCCCTAAAAATAGACGGTGATCACTGACGGCCTCTCTATTCATCCTCAGCAGGTTTCAAAGCTTAGTTTTCAAAACCTTAAGATGTTTTTGCACGGATCAGAAAATAATCACTCCGAGGCTAACAAAGATTTGAATGACTGCATAAAACTAAGGATCAGAAATTTTTCATATCGAGTAACCCAAATCTTTTAGCAGTATAATAATATCTCACTTCATGCTAAGGATGGATCATCCCAGATCTTCTCTTGACTGAAGTTTGGTCTGTTTTCAGCATCTTTTTTTTCCTGCCATGCGACTAAATTTGTCTCTGCCCATCGGGCAAATAAGGGGAAAAAAGTTAGAGTTGTTAGTATTAACTATTATGGGTATTTTTTATAGGTTAAGTAGTTAATCTGTGGGTTGAAAGGTGCTAATGTCAGCATGTTAATGAAAAAAAAATAGTTGCAGCTGATGTTTATATCAAATAATAATAGTAATAATAATAACAATAATCTACCTTTAAGATAAGAAATAATAAAATAAATAAAATTTTAAAAAAAATTAAAATTCATCATCTAACATCGCTGGGAACAACAGTTTTTCGCAGCTGTGCAGAAAATGAAGGAGAAAAAGGTAAATTTGTTGGGGATACTTTTCAGGAGCTACAGCTAAACTGGCTCTACCTAAAAGGTTTAATTTTGATCTTTTCAAAGCATTTGGTTACAAGAAAAATAAAACTCACCTCATGGCTAAACTGTCAGAAGACCAATACTCTATCAAAGCTGCATTACTGACAAAAAAAAGTGAGAATGAAAATGTCATATCCAATGCATCGATTGGCAGACACCATGCGATGGTGCCGGCCAAGGGAAAAGCTGTGTATGATGAACACTTCCTTGTTTTAGACGAAAGTCCTCCTGACAGCCGTTAGCAAAACTTTTTCAGTGCCTGTAAAAAATGAGTGTTTACCAGTTTAAATGTCAGAATTGAATAAATGTAGGAAACCATCATCAGTCTCTTGCCTTCCTCACCAGCTACATGAAATACTATTAAACCTCCCCCACTGCTGTGAGGGGAGATTTTATCTATCATATTTGGGAATTTATCCACTAGCTCCCACACAATAAAAATATTTCTTTCCCTCCTTCATTTTATTTCTCCCTGGAATGCAGAGCTCTTCCATGGTTCCCTTGTGTCTCTTGAACTATGATGTTCTTTCCCCTGTGGACTTAACTCTATCTCCTGCTGCACTTCCCCACCCACCATTGCTTCATTTGATGAATATTTCACAGGCCAGTAGAGACAGTCCTCCTCCTCTCTCATCCTATTCCCAGACACTACTCGGCTCTCAGTACCTATCACCTTCAGAGACGATAACATCCTAGCGCTGGGTAAGTGGCACCTCAGGAGTCAGCTGGGTCTCCGGGAGCATACCATATGAAGAAAAAAGGGAACTGTGTGTCAATTTAAGCTCTATATGCCTCATCTAAAACCTGACCGTAACACCAAATGAGATAAGGGTTAAAGCTGGCAGATATTACAAAACAAATCCCAGCACCCATCACGTGGGAAGAGGGAAAGGACCAGCATGGGTGCACCATGATACTGTCCAGTGGTGGAAGAATTATTTAAACTTTTTACCAGAGCACAACATCTAAAAATACTCCATAACAAGTAAAAGCCCAGAATATAAGTTAGTTCAAGCACAGTAGTGAAAGCAGCCAAGTGTACTTATATAGATACATCAATACTAGTGACACAAATGATTCATTAGGCAATTAATAATTTTTTTTATAATCACTGAACAACTAAGCTGCATATTCACAGGGTCCAATTTATAAGGATTTGAGAAAGGATTCTCTGTTTGTTTTATTTACTTAAAACCTTGTTTGCTTAATCCCTTTGGTTTAAGAAACCAGCTCATTTTTGACAATTTCATTATAAAAAACAATAAATGAAAAATGATAAATGATGAACAGAATTTTGCAGTCCTTTTTGATCATTAAATTTTAACTCCTGTGCAAGGATTCTGCACCCTATAGAGACACACTAATGGTAACAATTTCAAAATCCTACGTCACGTAGTTTGCCCCAGCAGAATGACTCGGTTGTTTACAATGCTCTCACCACTGTGTGCAGCACATGCGATGGAGTAAGGTTCAGAGCTCAGCAGCTAAAGGTGCAGAGTCAAGTACGTCTTCGTGATAAGTTGCAAACTAGTTTAATGCAATATGGTGCAGAAAAGTTGTTAAAAATTACTCAATACATTTTCTATTTTTAACATAACACTGGACACAATGTTAATATGTAACACAAAATGCAAAACTCTGAAATGTGTAGATGAAAAAATGGACTTTATTTATCCATCTTAGTGTATTTTCCCTAAATTTCTAACTTGAAGATGCCAAACTGTGTCTTTAAAGTATGGTTTGGCAATAGTGTAAATAAATACCATATTAGCTGATTTGTTACTAATTCAACTTATGAAAACTCCATCAGGTTTACATGAAATCATTGATGGCAGTCTACAGTACACACCATTATTGTCACAGGCTAAAGACGGAAAACCCAAAAAGTTTATGTGAAAGGACTTTCGGGGCAAAATAGTGCATTTTTATTTGCAGTTTATGTAGACTAGTCAATAAACTAAAATTTTCAGACAGTTTTTTTCAGGTTAGATGCCACATTGAAAGGTCCCAAACTGACCAGGAGACACAATATCAAAAGTTTCGGGCCTAAACAAAAACCTTTTATTTCTCAGGTTCAAACTGCTCATTTTTTTTGTCATTTTATTAATGAAATAATAAATCAAAAATGAAGAAAAGAAAGAAAATAATAGACAGACTGAAAAAACTGAAGTGATATCAGAGGGTGGCACCAGTCTGTCATTATCATTTAGATAGATGTGGCACAGTGGGATCCAAATCAGTGGAGAATTAAAGAGAGACCCTTCTTGTGAAAAAACAAAGGAGAATCACAACAAAACAACACAATAGCTGATTAAGAGTAGACAGAAAAGCCCACAGGCTGCAGTTTTTCCTCTGAGGAAAACTAATTGTTGTTTTAATGCGATCCCTGGTCTCTATGGTGGATGGACTTGGAGTGGCACGACACACTGAGATGAAATAACGCCCCGAGGGAAGACTGCACATAATTCCTCCCTCTATGCCTGCTTTTCACCTAAATGAAGACAGAGGGAGATTTCTGTTGAAAGGCTTCTTTAAATGACTACTGAAAAATGACGCTTCCACATTCCTCCAGAGTGCTGGCTTCTTGGTGAATAATGGAAATGATCTTGTGAATTTGGATGGGAGACATTAATGTCTTAGAGTTGCCGGTTCACATTCATTCAGAGCTGTTAAATTTTCGGTTGAAGCTCTCACAGCTAACAGAAACCCTCTCATTCTCCCCTCGAGTGAGCAAAAGAGAGCAAAGTCAGATCGTAAATAGCTGTACAAAAAGGCTGATACATTCAATATGAGCCAGTTACAGGATGTATTTATACAGTTCATTTTTATAATGCACTTATATTAGATTAAATAGCTATATGGCAGCTTAAAAGTACTCGCACTGCTCGCAAACTGTGACACGCAGCATTAATCTCTGCTTTGTTGTGCCCCTTCTCTCCCTCCCTCGATGCTGCAGATCCATATGGGATGTTAAAACCTCCTCTGCCTGCCTTTTCTCTCAATCATCACTGTCGCCTACAAATCTCCTGCCTACAAATCCTGTGTCAGCCGTGTGCAGAGCCCACGCCCGCTCTCTGCTGAGGGGAAAAACTGCCAGGCAGCCAGAGAGGCCATCGCAGTAGGAGCAAGCTGTGCTGTAACTCCAGCGTGCGCTGCCCTCTCATCCGCCACAGCTGAGTAAACATCGGGGGATAAACAGCCAGAGGGGCAGAGGCCTTACTACAGCGGAGGGCATTTTAGTTTGCACACAGCACAGTGGGGTTAACTAGGATTAAATCATCATGTGTCAAGTGTGACTATGTGTCTTCATTTGTCAAGCACTTTAATATATCAGCACAACGTGAGAGAAACTATGAATATAAGACTCATGGAGTGACAAAAAAAGAAGGGATAGTGTCGACTTACACAAGAACAAGTGAGGTGATAATGGATGAGACGTTCGAACATGACGTTGAGGATGTACAGGATTTATAGTGTAGTAATTAGAATATAAAGAGTGAGAGTGACAGCACACTAAGGAAACAAAAAGAAAAAAAGACATTTCAAAAACCAATTATTGTGGCTTGAATGAAGGTTTATGTAAAGGATTGTGACAGCCTGATGAAAGAAACCTACCATCAGCCTCTTTGAGCTTGCCCTGAGGCTACAGTAAAGCCTCCCTTGTTGGGAACCGTTTTCCTTGATTGGGTCTAAATGACATCAGGTTTGGGTGATGCAGGCTACATGGCGCACTTTAACTCTTAACCAAAGCATCACCTGAAGGTTTTTACACTGATATGGATTTCTGATGCATATTCCAACCGGCCATATTTCCCATAACTGTGGTCATGGTGACTCTGTGGATACTGGTAACTCTTAAATGCGCAATCAGTAACAAATTTGTCCACCTGAGTACCGTAGTTGGAATTGATAAGAAATGCTAATGGATCTTTTAAGAGTCCAAATTGGATTACAGAATCTATTTATATGGACACAGGCACAGAGACATTGCCAACTGGTTTTTCAAAGTCAGCTTTTCAAGCTTTGACCCCTGAACGTATTTGGAAAACAGCTTGGTTAGCAAACCCGGTTAGCAGGCTGCGCCAACAGACGTAGATATCTGCTAATTAGTGCAAAGTCACTCACTAAAACTAGAGCACAGACTCCTTTGTCGATTTGTCAATACAATTAGATGCACAGCAAGCTGTATTGCTTTTCAGATAATTAAATTTAAAAGGCACAAACACGACACACACGGTCAACAGGTCCATGCTCAGTGACTTGAATTAGCTCAGGCGAACCTTAGCAAAGCCATCGTGCCTTCCACATTAAAAACTTTTAATTATTGTCACGAAGGCTAAAAGTAGCTATAAAAAAACAAAATGATTTTCTGTACCAGGCTTTCTTTGAACATGTGTATTTCATCGGTAATGATGAAAAAACGTGAGAGTCTATGAGAAATGACTCACTAATGACACAGCTAAAAGTCTTTTAGGGCTTTTTATGACCTCATGTACATAACTTGGATGTTTTAGACATGTAAGCCTGTGGATTGCTTATAATTTATCTAATCAGAATTTATTTATTTTTTTAATCCCTATATCTATTTTTATTTACTAGCTTTGGTGTCGCAAGATTAGTTACGGGCTCACATATTATTTCTGCGCATTTATCACCTGTGTTTCTGCTTATACTGTCAAGATGTTCTGTACAGTTCCACAGCCCACATGGGTCTCTGTGAATTGAGCTAGAGTGGAGCCTAATAATGACGGGTCATTTCTGTAGAGTTTAAATTAGTCTCCAGAGTCAAATGACAGCGTGTCTGTCTGCCTGCTGAGCCTGAGACAAAAGGGTAGCTGTGAATTAGGAATGATTAGCTATAATAGGCCATATACCACTACCAATATTGGGTGGACATTTATTGATAGGTACAGTGTGTGTGGCTATATGTCAGACTGCCTGTTTCTTTTGAATGTTTAAATTTGCATGCAAGCCTCTTTCGTGCATGTGGGATGGAGGGGGGGTTCATTTCAGAAAGCCAAAAGGCTGTCACAGCGTATTTAACCTGACACCTGACTTGAACTTAGTAATGGCCTCAGAAAGCTGTTGAGATTGCATGTTTCACTTCGCACATAGATCCCAGCTCCTCACATAATTTACACCGACTTAAATCGATACCGTCTTTGCCTGTTTAATGAAATTTCATGCTGTGCTTAAGCTAGTCTCAGTATTTCTTTAAAAAAAAAAAAAATCTAACACAATTTCAATGAGCACAATCACTTACTCCACTGCAATGCTGAGGCACAGTGATGCCTTCGTGATCCTGTCGTGTGATGTGAAAACTTAACTTAATTTCACATTAAGAAATGCTGTGTGTGCAACATGCAGTCAGGCAGCTTCCTAGGGGAAAAAAATGCATATAAATAAGTCACACAGTGTGTTCCTGGGTGGGATGAGGATGGTAAAGACATATGGTAATACAGTATATCAGAGGGCAACAGTGCACATCCACGCATAGGCGCATAATGGAGATATGCCGATGGGTGATGCGTGACATATATGCATCCCCATTCCTGCTGGATGCCACTCGTAAAACATAGTTGAGTTGTGCAATAGAGTACTCATCGGTTTATTTTAGGAATCGAGCCGTGATTCAACATCTGAGTGGCTGTAATGAAAACGTTGAACTCTTCGAGGGGATGAATTGGGACCAGCTTGTACAGTAGATATACTCTGGGCTGGAAGGTGGACAGCAGTCATTGCAGTGAGTCTCGATCTTTTGCTCACAGGCCAATTTGTTCACCGGGACTGCATCGCAACTGCAGAGAAGGAGGAAACCATCACCCTCATTAATAAGAAAACATCAAAAGACAGATAGAGGCACTCCTGGAGAAGAGCACCTCTCTGCAGCTGTGCTGCTAACAAGCCTCTCTTTTATCAAACGTCTTTGATTTTGCAATTCCCAAAATACCACCCAGCGAAGGTGGGACGAACATCGATTAATGAATACGTTTATTACTTGTGTCACTTTTTGGTGCAGTTTAGAGGGCGGGAAAACAGTCAGGAGGGAGAAAAGGCCCTGTAGCTGTACCCCTGGAGTGAACCTCCTCCATGTGACAAATTTCACAGTCTGCTGTGAGAAATTCGCTGAGGCTTTATGCTCCTTTTTCAATGGTACCTACTTGGATCAGCTCGCCATGGCTCAGTACCATTTTCAGGGTTTTTTTCTTAATATTTACTCTGCCAGGGTTCCAACCAATCCTGGGCGATCTGAAAATGTAACATTAGCAGACTGCATGCCACAGATTGGCTGGTCAGTGGCATCATTTGGCGAGGCACGAGTACATCCCCTTCACAAAAATCAAAACCACCACTTTTGAAACCCGGCAACGAGGGAAATGGCTACTAAAAACAATGCAGTGATCCCAGACTCTGGTGAAAAGCCACTGACTGGGCAGCAGGTATCGCCTTGATGTCCACTTTTTGCCCCTTTTTCACTAGTACCAACTTGGGTTGGCCTGCCACAATTTTTAGTGCTTTCAATTAGGTCGTGGTACCTGGTATCAGGTACTTTTTTAGTACCTACTCCGCCAGATTTCCAAACGATATGAGACAATCCGAAAATGCAACATCAACAGATTGCATGCCACAGATTAGCTGGTCAGTGGCGTCACATAAGTCATGAGTGCGTCTCCTTCACAACAATCAAAAACGCTATTTTTGAAAGCCAGTAATGAGGGAAATGGCTACAAAATACAAGATCTGACAAAAAGTCACAGACCGAGCGGATCATCGTCTTGACGTCCATGACTGTCGTGGCATTTATTTCAGATACCTATTACGTCACGGGATGCTCGGTCGCATTGCTATAACTACCCCATGCACATAAGGTGGTACTTGATTGTAATGGAAAACGAGTCGCATCACCTCGAGTTGCGCCGAGCCAATCCGAGTTGGTACTAATGGAAAAAGGGCTTTAGAGGGCGGGAAAACAGTGAGACGGGAGAAAAGGCCCCGCAGCTCTAGCCCTGGAGTGAACCTCCTCCATTTGACAAATTTCACAGTCTGCTAGGAAAAATCCGCTGAGGCTTTCAGCCTGTCTCATGCTGTTGCTGAATACCAAGAGATTAATTCATTTCGCAGATAATGCGTGTAAGTGACTCCAACTCCCAAATATGCAGCATTCAGACCGACAATACCTGCCCAATCTCTCGGCAACAACAAGGGAAGATTCAGGCTGGGAGGCGAGATAACAGACAGCACACAAAGGTCAACACATCAAACAAAACATCCTGTTTGTAGACTGAAACAAGAATAACACAATTCCAAACTAATTTTACCCCATCTCTCTGTCCCTGCATCAAGTCTGATTAAGGAGAGCCAGCGGCAGCAGTGCAGCAGTAAAAGTACTTTGGACTAGAAGCTGATTTTCAGTGCAAAAAGAGAACCTAAAAACTGTCTTTTTTTTAATTAAGTTGGGAAGATCAAATGTAGACGTGACCTAAAAAAATGCTTTAATCTTCCTATATTGATCATCATTCGCTAGTTTTGTCGTATTAGTTTCTACTAATCAGAGGGTCGTTGGTTCGAATATCTACTCTAGTATTCAATAAGCTAACCTCGACCCCAAGTTGCCTGCACTACATTTAGAATAATAATGTGTGTGAGTGTGAGAATAACACAGAACTGGCAGTTCTAGTGTTAATTTTCTTTTCAGCAACCCAAACTTTTATTTATATATTTATTTTATATGTTAGCATCTTTTGCTTTTTTTTTTTTTTAATGTGGTAAAGTCAAACTATACCCTAAGACTTAAGAGTTTTAGTGGCTTTCAACACCGTCAAAATGAAGTGATGTTATTGCCACAGTTCTGGATACTCAGCATCCCTTACATGTTTAATTTAAGATGTGTCCATCAGGCAGGAGACAGTCTCATTTTGAGCAGCTCTACACCTGCTCCTCGTCACACCTGAGCAGAAGCAGGCGTAGGTGAGCTCAAGTCCCGCAGTGTGCTAGTTTCTGATTGTTGTTTTTACATTTTGTCATGGGGTTATTTTCGGCCCAGCACCCGGCCCTGTTTTGGCGTGGATGTATGTGTATTTTTCTGTTTTTTGTATAGGAGCATTAGTCTCTCAGTAGGAAACACAACTAGTCAGAAACTATGTCAGTGTCATCATGTCGACCTTTTCTTTCTCTTTTCCCATGATTCATTGTGTCAGCATAAGAGATTTGGATCTTGTACCGTGTTTGCTGATTATGTTGGACTACCATCTGTAAAGCAAATTGCCCCACAGGGACATTCAAGTTCTACTCTACTCTATTCTACTTGATCTAACACCCTTGGGATATAATTAAATGAATGAAAAATGAATCAATTGTATTACTCCAGTTGCAGCAGTCATTAAACAGCATAAAAAACTGCATGCCCCATATCCTATTAATTCTTCATCAAGTGAATAGCAGAGCCATGGGAGGTTTTTATTAAAGACATCATCGTGTTTTCCATACGCAAAGCAGGCAGCAGTCAATTTATATTAAAAGGTTGGTAAAGATACATCTAGGCATCCATACCCTCTAGTAAACAACCATTTTTATTTCTACACTGAAGACCCAGACAGAAAATAATGTTTAGCTGTGTGATTTTCAAAGGGAATGAGCCACTGTTCAGCCATTTTTGTGTGCATGAGTGTGTGTGTGTGTTTTCTGCACAGTGTTTCAAAGAATCAATGCTGTTTTATTTGCCTCACGCTGTGTGTGTTTCTTTGGTTGGTTGGATAGATATGAGTGTGTGTATGTTGGTGTGTAGCCGAACCTGCTATGTGTATGAGCTGGTGTGTAGCTTTTTGTGTAGCTGAGCTAGCTCTGAGATAGATATTGTGGTAGCTTTGTACCATGTCTTATCTTTCGAATCCGCGAGGATGAGTATGCCTGTCATTATCACATACGACAAAGGAATAGAAAAACTGAAAAATCTCTCAGTGATATTTAGGCCTGTTCCAACTTGTATGTCTCAGACTATGATTTACACATAAAGGTGGCTGCTTTTACGTTTCTGTCATGCTACAACAACAATAAAAGCAATAAGAATTAGGTATAAATCAAGTAGACATTGTGTTAAGAAATCTCCCACTTCCAGGAGTAAATCATAGTATGAGACATATGACTCTCATAGGACTTATAAATAAAACATAAACATTTACTATTTGAGGCAGTGGGGCAGTCTTTTTTTGTTTCTTTTCCATGACCTACTTAAAAATGTGGACTTGTTCCATGTTGACTTACAGCAGCCAGCAGGAGAGGAGACAAATCTAGCAATAAACTGCATGGAGACATAGGAAGGCTGCTTAAAGCAAATACGCTGTTTAATTGTGCTGCAGCTGAGCAGCTAATTAAGTATCAAGCCTGTAACTCGACATTAGCCGTGAATTTTTCCCCGCTGATCGTTCGCTTGGTTGGCTGCTTGTTGCACAAACTGTGCAGGGAAAGATGTGTCTCTGTTTGCAAGTTAGAAACGAAGCAGATTTCAGCAGAAAAAGAAATGTTGACTGTTGTTAAAGTCAAAGGCTCGGGTGCTCCGGTTCAAGGTGACAGAATGGGCTGTCTGCTGGCACCGTGCTTTATGTAAAGATTTCATTTTGCTCTGCAGAAGATTGATATTCACCTACAAATGTTATTGCGCAAAAACATGTAAAATATAAATTTCTATTTTTCAGTTTAGGATTTTTTTTCCTCCAAAGGAGCACTACATGCAATACAGAACTTACAAAAAAACAACAACAAAGCAGATATACAACCAGCTTCATATGCATGTACAGAAGGCCATGCTTTCGAGCCAACAATCCCATCTGCGCTGCAAAATCATCTAAAAGTCTAAAAGTTGTGACGACGGCTGGCAAAAAGCTGGAGAAGACCCCAATGGCAATGTCACACGTGGAACTGAACTAGTAGTTATCTGAATCCATTTGGAAAACATGTAGAACTAATTAGAAGCTGTTAATAATGAGGAAAAGCATTTTAAATAATATTTAACACTATCAGTAAATGATAGAAGAGAGCAATTACAAAAAGTCACACCAATCTGTGACAAATGGGTGTGAAAATGATTTCCATCTGTAAATGATTGGCTCTTATAAATTATTTCCCCACATTTTTTTTTTCTCTTATGGATTTTAGTCTCTTCTTATCAGTTTGAAGCTGCACTGCTTCTCCTTTTTCTTTTTTTCCCCTACAAGCTGGTTTATTTTAGAAATCCCTGGGAGTTTACATCAAGTGAATAGTGTCAGTGAAAGTTGAGGGTCAGGCCCGCAACACCTCTTAACAACCTGGGGTTTCCATGGTGACCTGAAAAGGTGCTAGCAGGAGGCTAATAGCTCGTTTAAACAGAGACTCACTGTAGTCTCAAACAAAGATCTGGCTACAGGTGTCTTCTGCTTCCACAGACCTGTGGGAGTGCCTGTGTATCTTTACTTGTTCATTTTCTGTTAGTGAAGATGTTTTCAAGTTCACCTACAAGGACATAAAATAAATAAATAAAACACAAGAAAAACAAACACTGCAGTCGTCTTTGCTGCTCAGGGTAAGAGCCTAGGTCTCAGCAACAGCTAATGAAAGGTATCGCTCAAGGCGATGGCATCTTTTTTTATCGAAATACACGATGTAATCAAATGATGACTTGATGAGCGCCTCACTGTTGCACAAATCAGAGAGAAAATCAAAAACTGAATCATGCAGCACTATTTCTGCTGCAGCATCTACAGTACATATTAATATTTTCCAACTGCTTATGAGGCTCCAGTTAAAGACAGGCATGTTTGAAGAGTAGAGCATTGTCAGTGTCAAGACCAGCATTCACTATGCCAAGGAGTAAATAAAGAGCTGAATATCCATTTTAATACAGTAATCTGAGAAATCTGAAAGAATCATTGGGTACGTAAAGGAAAATGAATGAATGGATGGATAAAATGGTGTAGGTGATAACAAGTCAAAACAAAGCAGTGACATTCTTCAAATCCAGTAATGCTGATTTTTGATGATTTGCTGTTGAAAGATTGCCAAATTTAAATGAAAAATCTAGATTTTTAGAAATCCATTGTACATTTCAATCATTTTAATTGAAGTGAATTTTAACTGATGAACATAATTGAACTGATCTGAACAAAACCTGTCAGAACACATTCAGACTGTAGACTCAACTCACTTTATTTTCCCTCAAATATTCACTTCATCTCAAACAAAATTGTTAATGAAAGTCCTCACACTGGCTTTCAAATGTGACTAAAAAGGTGTTTAATGTTTAGAATTGTACTACCTACAGATCTATATCACTGCTTTATCAATTTTGATTGTACTGGAAAGCATTCTTTGAACAGAATTTAGCTATTTTATTAACACAGCTTTAGAAAGAATATATTTTTAAAAAGTCATATAGATTTTATAGAAAATCTACAGTAAGTCTGCAGCATGAAACACACGTTATAAAACTGGGCTATTTATTGATGTTAACAAGAGAGTTTTTTTTTTTAATTCTGTGAGCCACAAAATTTTGCTTTTAATTTGTTGCAAAAATTCTTTAGGTAACAGGAAAGAATGTGTAAAGCTCCATGATTAGAAGTTACAGCTTCTGCATGTAACAGCTGGGGTTCCACAGGGATCAATGCTAGGCCCCAACTTTTTGTTTTACTCATAAATAATATTTATAATTTTGAATATGTACTATTTGCTAATAATACCACTTTTTTCTGTTTTAATGATACATTGTTGGGTGTTTTTAATAACTATAGTGTGAAATATAAACAATTATTTTTTATAAATGGATCAATTTTAATGCAGATAAAACAAAATGTATTTTTTTTGGAAAGGAAGTAAAGATGTTCAACTTATTGTTACAATTGATAGAACAAAGATTGAAATGGCTGAAAGTAAACTGCTTGGTGTTTAGGATAATTCCCAAGATGGTTATAAGAGAAAACGCCAACAAATTGTTTCTGAATCTCGGTTATGAGACTTCACGATCTAGTTGACTTGAAATTTTTATTAATGATGTTTAAAGCACCATTAATAAAATGTTATTAATGCTGTTCAAAGCAGTACATGGGACATTACCTGCTGATGTACCATCTGCTATTAGAGATAAATCTGCTGAGCGCAGGAGAAAACTTCACACTTAAGTTACTACAGGTAACATTAGCTGACTACTAAAAAAAAGGTTTCTAATTATGGAGTGAAACTATGGAACCACTAAGACAGATTTTTACATTGCACCATGAACACAATGAGCTGTATTTGTGATTGACAAAAAAAAATGGCCAGTTCAGTGGCTCAGTTCAAAGTTGCCATTCTTTTGTTCTTTCGCACATGTATGAAATATGCAATCATCTGTATGTTTATATGGTTGTGTATTGACAGGCGTAGGTAGATCTGCATGTATGCATAAAGACATTCTGCTATTGCAAATTACCTTATTGCTATTCGTTCCTATAAAGAAAATACATAAACAAAAATAAAAATATTCTTCTTCCTGAACCTTTTTCACTCACCTTGACAGCAGTGTGAAAGTTATTATTGAGGCTGACAGAGATTTCTTTTCACTAATGCAACAGATTACAGTATGAAAAATGATTGATTACTGATCAGTGTTCTATGTCTGTAAAGCATCCCGGTGATTTATTTAATTTAAAGAGTGATTACCAAAGTAACATATGGTTAATGTTTCAGTGCAGGGAACTGGCTGACATCATGACAGCTGCAGTACTATCCAGAGCCATGGCATTAGAAAGATGTAGCCTATATATTTTCTTCTAAGCTGATAATAAATCCATGATTGCTGTCTCCATCTCTACATTAATGACTGATTAATTATAAACGCGCTCAGGTTAAATGTCACAAATAACGCACCAACATCTGACTGGGATTTTCTGTGTTTGCAAAGGCACAAATGTCTGCAGATTAATGCACTTTGATATGAATGAGAGAATGAGTGTCAGTGCAACAGGAGGAGAGGAGTCTGAGAGTAACTTTGAATTTGTGCAAGAAAACCTGCCAGCTAGCTGGTTACATTCACAAAGCCTGTTACCTCGGTAACTGACTCATAGTTAAATTCATCTCTTTTTCTAGAACAGAAAACCCAGAGTTTTGTTGTACCACATACACACTGATTCACCTTGATTACTTTCACCTAGCCGGTGTGGTACTAACTCAGCCTGCTGAGAACTGGATGACTGCACTTGCGGCTAAAGGAGGAGGAGATTTCAGAAACGTATAACTTGATGTCCATCAGTAGTTTTATAGCCCCGGCTGCCTATAAACTATTCCCCTCAGCATAGCCACGGCTGGTTGTCTGAGTCATACATACTGCATTTCCTAAACTGCTTTTCACTTTTAACACATTGACATTCTCTGAGTGTCTGAGAGCAGCAGTGCACTGCATCTTTGGTGTGTGGGTACAGCTGAACTCTGAGCAGGTCCGTCTGGTGGTTTTCAGGACAAGGAGGACATCATAAAAAAGAAGTGCATATCTTGTTTTCCATTTTGAACTACTGCTGGGTCTTTCTTTGAAGGTATATGCCTTCAGTAATACATTAATGTTCTGGTGGCTCAGTGTTTCTCCACAGCAGGTCCAAGAGCATGCTGGGATATAGGTCCTGTCCCTTCTGTGACCCTGAATAAGCATAAGCTGATATAGAAAGTGGACTGCTGGACCTCAATTTAAATCTTTTGTGTTTTTCTTATTCAGAGACCACAGTCACCCACACAGGTATTCACTCATTCACATGGCAATTGCATTCAAGCACCACCCACAGCATGAAGGAAAACATATTTATACATAGCTTTGGGTGCCAGTTAAGTTTATCCTATGTCTCCGCCACCTGCTGCTGTCTAACTGTCAGAGGTTTTTCATCACATCTACTGCTTTCATACTCTCTCCTTGGTACTGCGTAACGGCACTCTGGCGTAGCAAAACGGAGCTCAGACAGTGGATAACGGTGTAATTTGTGCCACCCAAACACAAAGGTGCAAAGCAGCTAAGAAGAAAGTCAGCCAATTATGCAAACACAACGCAGATCGTAGCATTCAAAAGGTGCAGTCAGGGCACAGATGATTTACATTATATGGCAATAAGCAAAGGTGACAAAAATAGCATGGGTATGACTGTAGACATAAACTCTGTGTCATAGCTAACCAAAGATGTAAATGATCTATTTGATTGGACTAAAACAGGTAACAAAACAGGCTAAGCAATCAATAATTCCTGAATAAGATGTCAGACCCCCCCCCCACCTTTCTCTCAAACCGGCTGAATATTACAAAGTTCAGTTAGATTCAACTGTGGATAAAGTGGTTCAGCTAGTAATAGAGACCAAATTTCTCACTTTAGAAATGAAAAATAAGAGCAAGATCCAGTATGCCTGCACATTTGCATATAAAGTTTCAGACCTAATGGGCTCAAAGGTGTGATTTTTTCCACCCCAAAACATTGCTAACAGTGAAATGAAAGAAATGTCAAACAGATTCTGCATATGCCTACACAGAAATCTTAAGAAGTCTGATTATCAAAAATAATTTAATTCTCCTGTATGGGCTTACATGGGTTTGCAGGCATTGGTGAACACATCTATGAGAAAGCTAAACATGCGATTTCACATCTTTTCAGGACTGTGTGAAAGTGCAGAGCCCTTTCGGCTGACATTTCACTCAGCTGCCTCTTAACTTTGATCTAGCTGTTAGACTCACAAACATGAAGGTACAACCAAACTCAATTTTTCTCCTTTTCCATGTGAAATATTAAGACATGATTGACTGGTTGTTGCAAACTGACCTCCTCTCTTTTACTTGAAAGTGGTCAGGAGTAAAAGTTAAAACATGGGCTCTCCCTCTGGTTGCAGACATTCAGGGTAAGATGTCAACCAAAGCAGGCACCTAACATCACATGAACCTCATCTGAAGATATTCAGACCTTTGCCTCATGGGCCCACATGTGTAATCAAACCAAAATTAGCATACATCCAAAAAACAAATCTCTCAAGCTTGAAGATGAGCCAGTGGGCTGAGATAATAAAGTTTTAAAAACCGTCTGCATTTGATTTAATTAACAAAGTTGTAAAGGAAAGTTTCCCAAGTTCAGTATTTACCCTAGGAGTATAAGAGTTAAACAGCCCTGAGACCTGAATCGGAACAGTGGTTTGAAGTATGAGAAGAGATGATATACTGAGGCAGCCCCTGCAGGAGACTCCTTATGAAGAAAACTGATACATGTTTTTTTTTGTTTCACAGGAAATACTTTGGCTTGAAGAAAAGCATACTGTAGGTGTTGTTAATCACATTAACAAATGCTGCCATTAAGGTATGTGAGTGTGACAGTAAGCTGGAACCGTCATGAAAAAGCGTGCTGACCTCTAAGTGCATCGCTGTGCTAAGGTTGCAAATTGAAGTTTTAATTATACAAACATAATATTAAGGTGGGATTTCACACCGGCTTCCTCTCTCTTCGTCTTTCTTCTCTTGGTCTCTGTGATTCTCAGTCACCCTCAGTTATTCATTATGCATTCTTCCTCCCTTTTCTGCATCTGAACCTGCGCAGCCCACTTTCACGAAGTGGAACTCATTTGTCTGTCTTCAAATGCTAATAGAACACATAATGAGTGCCACTCAAAATTATCTCCCCTCGCCTATATCAGCGTATAATTAAAACAACACTGTCCTTAATAAGGTGTCAGAGGTGATAACGCAGGGCGCTGATAACTCTTTAAAGACACACACATACACATGCATGCGCCCAATCACTCCCTCGGTGCCAAGCAACAATAGACTTATAATGAGTAGGACCATCAGGCCAAAACTAATTTCCAAGTATAAAGACAAAAGCTCTGATTGCTCAGTGGCGTTCCATAAGTAGGTTATTGCCTTTAGTTATTTACTATTTTAATTAACCTTTTTTAACAAACCCAACACATCATTTCTCTCTCTTTGCTTTATAGCTAATTTTAAATAATTTTGAATTAACAATGACAGTACTTGATGTTCTCACTTGAACTTTTGCAATTTCCCCTGACCTCTTTCACCTCCCAACTTACTCTCACTCTTTCACAGAGTTATGTCTGCTTAAAAAAAAAAAACAGCCAAAAAAACCCCACTAAAACAAAACTTTGAAAAACTGTAAAAACCCAAGCCCCGCACTCAATAACAAAGCAAAAGTGAAGCATTCAGCAGCTAACGAGTCAGACATTGCATTAAACACATCTATCAAGTGGCCAGAAGCACAACACAACAAGTCCAAATGAATGATGATGTTGCTCTTTATCTGCTGGAATGTGTCTGCTAACAAGTTCAACAATGTGTCAGTCTGTAGTGTTTGTTTCTGCTGCCAAAGGGAAAAATAATAAGCCAGTAGCTCATTTAATTCAGGCTGCACCTGTAGAGGACTCAAATCAGATTTTACAGTTTCTGTCCCCCATTCCAAACCTCATTTAAATTATGCTAATTTCCACATTTTTACACTTGGATTTGACCAGTTCAGCTTTGCATAATTTGCAAGATTTATTTATTTATTTTTATTATAAACTGGGCCTTCATTAGTTCAACAGTCCAGCTTTTTCTCCCTTATTGTAACCAAACTTCTGATTGGATCCCCTTTGCAAACAAATGGTTTAATAGCATTACACCCCAGAGTTTACAGCTATGAAAAAAAAACTTTAAAATTAGTTTAGAAAGGAGGAGATAAATACCTATAGTGTGGTACCTTTTTTAATCAATACCCAGCTCAGTTTCTTCAAGGCGCTTGCTTGCCCTTGGTGCAAGACACTTAACCCTGATTTGCTGCAGATGGTTAGGTCAGCATCTGCCATTTTTTATATAATACTAAAAATAAATTTAAAGATATGAATGCTCCAAATTAAAGCAACAAACAATTTCAGCATCTGATAAAAACCGGTGTACTGGACGATGACAGGTCTTAAAATAAGGAAAGCAGTGTCCAGGAACATTTCTGCACGACGCTGAATCTTATTGAACAGCAAAGACCTGATGTCATCTCTCTACAGACTAATTTTAGGTCAGTTGAA
Source organism: Hemichromis elongatus (assembly GCA_015108515.1). Lineage (NCBI taxonomy): Eukaryota > Metazoa > Chordata > Actinopteri > Cichliformes > Cichlidae > Hemichromis > Hemichromis elongatus. The sequence continues at coordinate 27,163 of VUQR01023926.1, read as the reverse complement.
AAGTGTAAACTCATTAGCTGCATGCTTTTGAAGACAAACTCTTCAACACTGGGCTGTGCAATAAAATAATCTCAAGATTTAAGGGCAGAAACTCTGAGTCATATGAGACGTCAGATCCAAAATTACAACCTGAGGTTGTGAAGCAGAGAGACGGGCTGTTCCATCAACCTTGTTTTCTGCTGTCCCGACTGTACACACACTTTATTGCTTTAATTGAGCCCAGAAGTATAATTGAGGTAGAGAGAAGCTGGACCAGTGGGGTGCTCGAGCACAGACAGCAGCATCTGCAGGCAGCGGACACAGACGACTGGAGGAGCATATTAAGTTGCTGCTCCTACTTTACCAGGTGTGTCCCTGTCAATTGGAGGACACAGGGAAAGCGGGAGACAGCGTGCCTGACAACTCAGCCACAGCTTCCACTTCAGCTCGGCTCCACTTATCAGAGCACAGACAAACAATGACCAGCGGAAAGTAAACAACGAATGAGTCTATTTACTTTTTCAGATATACCTTTCACTCCTGAATGTTGCCACACACTGCAGTGACTGATATTCCCAATCTAGGCTCATTGTCTGAACATCACTCACTAAGCGGTGATGCCGGGTTTACCCAATGTCACTGCATAGCAGCATGACTGATGGGTTTAATTTAATTTCATTATATAAAGTGAACAATTCAGGATCATATTTGCTGACTGTGCGTGAAATCTAATGAACAACACTGCCCTCCCCAGTCACTCATCTTAACAACTTGGGTAATCAGTTTACAGCTGATAAGCTAATTTTTGCATCTGAATCAGGCATCAAATAAATAAATATCAGTCCCCCTGCTACCTCCACAATGCAAACAGTTTGCCAACATGCTGCAAACAAATAAGTCACTTTGCCCTGAGTCCAGCTTTTCTGCGATGCCTGTCTTTGCAATGGGGAACTTGTCTCAACTTGATGCCATGCCGTGCTGCAAAAACTACGTAACTTCTGCTTAAAATCTATGAGGTTCCGGCTGGACTCTGAATGCAAGTCGTTATTTAGAATTTCAAACAGAGTTGCAGTTTTTAACCAACTTACCACCTTTAATCACTTTATTATCACAAACAGATTGCATGCAATTGCCAGCTTGATTCTAATCAGTCACAAATGGTTACATACCGACTCTGTCTTATTGCTGTTTTATTGGCCTCATTATTTTTTGAAAACAGCACCCCAGTGTGAACAGTTGCAGACCTGTTTCCCATCTTTGAGGCAACCATTTCAAAGGCATCAAGATTACATGTTAATTTTGGTCATACCATGGTCTCCAACCACTGTTTCCCATAGTGTTACTGCAGAATTATTAATATATATCTTATATTGAGGTTCAGTGGACTAAACTGCTTTGTGAGTTTTTCATCGTTTATGTTTTCTTTTAAACAGGTTGGCCATTTCAAGTAAATCGGACATAACTCCACATGCAGATAGGTGAAAAAAGTGCACATTACTGAGAAAGTTATTTAATTTGACTAAAGCATGACTTATTAGTAGATGTTGCCCTTATTCATCATAGTTCTACATTTTATGTTTGCTGGCCCTCCATCCATCCATCTTCTTCCACTTCCAGAAAAAAGAAGCCCACACCTTCCTCTCCCTGGCCACTTCCTCCAGCTTGTCCCAGTGAACACCAAGGCGTTCCCAGGCCAGCTGAGATATATTCTCTCTTCAGCATGTCCTGGGTCTGTCCCATGGCCTCCTCCCAGTGGAACATTCCTGGAACACCTCACCCAGGAGACATCCTTGTTAGATGCACGAACCACCTCAACTGGCTCCCTTTGATGTGGAGGAGTAGCCGCTCTATTCTGAGCCACTCCCAGATGGCCGAACTCCTCATTGTATCTATAAGATAGAGGCCATCCACTGTTCAGTGAAAGCTCATTATTGCCACTTGTATCCAGAATCTTGTTCTTCCTGGTCAATACCCAGAGCTCGTGACCATAGGTGAGGGTAGAAATGTAGATCGACCAGCAAATTGAGAACTTCGCGTTTACGCTCAGCTCTGTCTTCACTACGATGGACCAGTACAGCGTCTGCATCACTGCAGCTGCAGCACCAATTCTTCTCCTCTTTCAGCATATTCGTCAACACCTACGGCACCTCCTGCAAGTGGTGGGTCTACAGGATAGTGGGCTCATGTCTGCTTTTTGGGCTGTACCCGGCCAGGCCTCATGGAATAAGCCCCAGCAACCAAGCACTTGCCCTTGGGCACCCTCCCCATCCACCCTCCCCAGGATTAGCTCCAGGGCAGTGCCACGGAAACACGATCCCTGGCGGGTTGAACTGTTCCTTAAATTTCACACTCATTGCTCTTTGTCTGGTCCCTCACTATGGACCAATTTGCCATGGGAGACCCTACCAGGGGGCTTGACAACATAGCCCTTGGGATCCCCGGGACACACAAACCCCTCCGCCACGATAAGGTAGTGATTCATGAAGGAAAGAATTATTTTAAAATAATCAAATAGTCATTATGCGGTTTACAGCAGCAGGGTCTGAACAAATGAACAGGTACTCTAGTTAGTAGGATTTTTCCCTACATTTTTACCATTTACACTTTGAATCATGCGGAACAGAAAAAGAGAATTAATTCACCTTTAATATAAATGAAAAGAATGAGCTAATGAGTGAATTTCAGAAGTTATTTATCTTTATTGGACATTCTGCCCAACCATTCTGTCCTCTCTCTTTTCTCTTTTCATCCTCCTTATCATCCTGTAAATGCCTTTCTATCCATCTCTGCTGTCAGTCTGCATTGTATTCTGTGCGGCAGACACAAAATGTCATAATGATAATCTTTTAAGAAAGTGCACTATCCTGAGGTGCCAAGGTCTCAACAAATCTACACAACCACAAACACACCAGCATCACTGGCAGCATACAAACACACACATCATGCCAGCTAATGAACTTGTGCCACTTATTTCCACATACATGCCCCCATTTTCCACAGATGCAATAAAAATGAAAAACAACTGAAAGAAATGTTGCCTAAACTCGGGCTGCAGGCCAAGACAGAGCCATCGCTGGTTAACTGATTAGCTCAGTAATTGCAGTGGAAATGCCACTCTAAGACTGATATAAAAGTGCAAAGGCACATTCAGGAAATACTAATCAGTCTCTCGACTGTTCTCCCAGGAGGCTGCTCTGCTAGTCCTTGCTGTTGTTGGTAAGGCCACTGCCTCCAGCAACAGCACGTTATCTAAGTGTAGTTTTTTGTATTTGTGTGTGTTTGTGCTACATCTGTGCACCTTGAGGTTATTGGCTAGTAATTAATACCTCCTACTTTACTCGCAGGAATAAAAAACCTTTAATATGGGGACTGTAAATCTGGGCAGGATCTTTCTGCATGTCAGAATAAATGACTCATTACAGCAGCGTCAGTGTAAGACATGCAAAGAGAGCCTTCCCTGTTCAAAATCTCCTCATTATAAACCTCATTTTTGTTCTGCATAACATGCCTCGGGCTCTTTTTTCTTCACTCCCCTTTCTTTCATCCATTTGTCCTTGCCTTGTTCAGAGAGAGTTTGTTTGTGCACCATGTATCACACCTACAGTGACTACAGTCTACATCCTCACCTGTCACCACAACTGCTCCCATCTGTCTTTTCTCACTTTGTCCTGCCCTGCATCCATTTCTCTGACCTCGTTACACACAGTGATGCAGTCTGTTTGCACACAAATTTTGCACATGAACTCAAAAATAGACAATATTTAAGTTCACAAATACACACACACAAACACAAACACACAAAAAGACTTAAAAGGAGGCTCTTCTAAAAGACAATTTGAGGCGAGTTGAAAACACAGCCTGTGCCTCTCTTCTCTTCACAGTATGCTTGTGTCTCTGTCAGGGCTGTTTGTACTGTGGAAGGATTATTTGATTGTTTACAGGTTTAGAGCTTGTCTGCAATCAATCTGCTGTGTTTACAGTGCATGTTGCCTGACAATGAAGGATTATTGGGAATTGCTGTTTGTGTGTGTGCTTGTGCATCTGACTGGATAACCTACTTTAACTACAAAAATGTTTGCCCCCCCCCGCTCCTGTTACGTGGCTTCATTTTATCCACTCCGTTGGGCAATGTGTCAAATATACTGCTTGTTACTGCACTTCATTAAAGCAATATGACATTCAAACAGAGTGAAATATTAGAATCCAATATGTCATGTTTTGGCTACATCGTTAGATCAAATGAAACCATCTCTTGATTGTGATTGAGTCTGACTTTGCAGCGTTCTTATTATGATTTTACCAAAACTTCAGTGGGGATAAAAGTAACTGCCTGCACATCATAATGATCCTATTAATAATTTTAGGCAACATGAATCCCCCACCAACCTACTACCAAGGTCTAGAATTAAGCCAAAACTACAGTTCCACCAATGGCTATTGCAAGCTTGTTTCAACAGCATGTCAATCTCCAAATTTGCTCACTTAAAATGCCCACCTTCTGTAAGAAAATAAAACATTTGGTCTTTATTGCCATTATCTTACTTTGTCCTGTCTTACTTCCCTCGCGTCTAACTGGTCACAACAGATAGTCGCCCCTTCCTGATCCTGGTTCTGTCAAAAGGGAGTTTTTCCTTTTGCTATCACCAAAAATGCTTGCTCATAAGGGCTGATATGATTACTGGAGTTTTCTTACCTACAAACTACTTCTTTGTATTATTGTCGGGTCTTTACCTTACAATATAAAGTGCCTTAAGGCAACTGGTGTTGTGATTTGGTGCTATTTAAAAAAACATGAATTTAATTGAATCCACAGCATGTCTTTATCCTGTTCTTTTCTTCTCTCACCCCAACCGGTCGCAGCAGATGGCCGCCCCTCCCTGAGCTGGTTCTGCCGGAGGTTTCTTCCTGTTAAAAGGGAGTTTTTCCTTCCCATCATCGCCAAAGTGCTTGCTATGATTGTTGGGTTTTCTCTGTATGTACTATTGTACAATATAAAGCGCCTTGAGGCGACTGTTATTGTGATCTGGCGCTATATAAATAAAATTGAATTGAATTGAATACTTTCTTCCCTTTTTCTTAAAGACAGGACGATGTCCAAACAGTTAGCAAAACTTCACCACATTTAATGCAGGTTATGGAACTCCAGCATATGATGTTTGCAGTGTTGATGCCTTTCTAGGGCATTTTTAATAGAACTACCTGATAAATAATATGGCTCACTGTGTAGTGCAAAGTGTCCAAGAAGGTTTTGTTTCTTTTTGGTGATTGACATCTATTATATCATTAGTCTCTTTGTTGCACAAGCACAATTTATGAATGTAGTCTGCTAACAAATCTTGACAACAAACAATCTGACAAAAGAGCATTTTAGACATTTGTTTGAATAATGTAACTTCAGGCTCAAAAAACACAAACAGCAAGCAGGTGCCAGCAAAAATAAAAATGTTGAGGTCTCAAAATTATAAAAACTAATGGGTGATGTCATGATGCCCATTGTGTGTATACAGTCTATGTGTGGTCACTCATACCTGCCATCAAAGCAGCTTTCTGACTGAACTGTCCAATTACTCTCAAACCGCTCTAAAAAAGAAAGAAAGAGGTATGTGCATATAAATGGTCTAATTCTTTAAAGGTTAATGTATTTTTCTTCAACCTTTTGGATTTAAGCTAAAAGCATGCACTTTCAATTGAATCTTGATTGTTTCATTTCATATCTATTGTGGCTGAGAACAAAGCAAAAAAGAGTGCGTCACTGTCCAAATATTTTTAGAGCATTACTTTAGATTTAATTTGTTAGATGACTAATCAGAGAGGAGAGAAGTAAAAGCCACATGTTCGAATGCAAAAGCACATTTATATTTGAGATTGTGTTAAAGCTTTTTGTGAAAAACCTCTCCTCTAAATGACAGAATTTGAGGTGAGATGTCTAGAGGGAAGATGTCTCATTGGTGGAACAACTCAGAAACATATGAAATGTGACAAGGATCCCCACCCAGACTCAACATTTTTGTAGGCGTCTCAACCCCCCAAAAAACCCGGTTTGGAACAATTGGTTTGACATGCAACATCTTTGCTTTCAATTTCAAGTTTCTCCTAACTGAAAGTAGCTGTCAGAAATATTCTTTTCTGGGAAGAATTGCGACTGAAGAAGAACTGTGATATTTCAGTAACTAAATAAATGTACTTGGATACTTTTCAATCCTGACTACCAAGCCTGTCTGTCACATCTAAAAGAAGCTGCTGGAGAGACAATTAGCTTAATTTGGGGTCAGCCGAGAGAGCAACCTCAACTCTGGCATTCCTTCTCAGTCTCCTCCTCTGAAACTCCATCCAGCAGCCTGAGTCACAGCTAGCCCTTTGCCAGCTTGCCTCCTGCCCACACACAGCTCGGCCCTTAAGTCACCTGCACTAACCCGAGGATAAATAAACCATGTGCAGAGCAGGGTAGCCGCCAACCTGGGCTATTTTCAGCCCCACTGTGCTCTCCCCCCCCCCTTCTTCTTCTTCTTCTTTTCTTTACCTCCTTCCTGCTCAGTCCAAAATGTCTTCATAAAAAGCATTTCCCCCTCTCAGGCTCAGATAAATAGAGCGTGCTTAGGCAGCATTACTGATCCATCTCGAAACAACCGGAGTCGTGGAGACGTGTCAACCTTTAACTATAACAACACAGGAAAAGATATGGTTTTAAAATAAAAATGTAAGATTACTGATCCTTAATTTGACTGTTACAATTAAAGCAAGACATTGTAAAGAATGACTGGGATAGCTAAAGCTCGGGGATCCCAGATTATTAATTTTTCTGTGCAGCAAAAACTCATTTGTTATGCTCATTCCCTTGTCACCAAACTGCACGCCTCCTATTCTTACATCTCATTTTACCTGTACTTCCTTCACACTTCCTCCTTACTTGTCCTACAAAAACACCAGCCTCAATTCATTTTGGGAGGATTGATTCTCAGATGGCTTGAAACAAAAAAAAAAGATTTTTCTGCAGAAACATAGTAACCAATTATTAGATAGAAATGGACAGAAAAAAAGACTACTGTAGGAAAAAATATTGCTAAAAGCAAAATGGAGAGTACAGTGGAAATAGCTTAAATGTCACCTGCCTTAGGGAGACAACTGTGGGATACTAAAACATCAGATTGCAGCACTGAGTGGAGCAAAATCTCAAAAGTGGAACAAAATTAAAATATAAATGCAAGATTTCCATTAGTTTTTCCCCTGTTTGAGATTTGACTGGAGCTCATAATTATATCTCGTGTTGCCAAAATTTTACAGAAATGGTGCAGCCAACTGGTGAATTAGTACCACCAGCTGTTATCCGTGTATTAGGTCTGAATATTCACACAAAAGTTTTTTTCATCTGGAAAAAAAAGACTAATGAGTTTTTCACCACATTTGAGATCCAACATTATAATTTGAGTGGTGCGAACAAGATAGCACTTGGCTTTAAGTTGTATTCTTTGTGATATATGAAGGTTATCTGCAGGGATGCATGGAAAACGAATGTTTATTAAATTTGCGTATAAAAATGGGTAATAAAGCTGCACTCGAGCTCTCATGCTGTGTTGGGCACTTTCACTGCTGACAGATGGGTTTTAGGTACAGGATTACTCCCCATTATGAGCCCTGAGCATTTACCTGCCGATCTGGATAATGTGTTTACGCTGGGCCTCAATCACTCTTTGGACCTGGTCAGCACTAAATAGCCCTCATTCAGCAATGTGCTGCAAATAATATTTTAATCCTCACTAAGTGTGTTCAGGTGTTCATCAGTGTTCCATTTTTAGGATGTGGGAATACATCTGAAAAGTGATTTTCTCTGCTTACAACCTGTATTTTTTGTTGTTGTTTTAAACTTACCGCTTGAGAGATCGAGGAGTCAAAAGGGAAATGTCATGGGAGCAAAGAGAACAAAGGATAGGGGCATAAGAGTGGGAGAGGCAAAGGGAGATAGTAAGAAGAGGCAAGAACATGACATGAAAACATAATGAACACCGTCATGCCCATGAGGTTTGATGTGAGGAATGCACATCAAACCTCATGGAGTGTAATGTGAGCAGTTGAGATGAAGGAGGAATGCAGAAAACTCTCTAAGAATTAAAGGGGAGGAGGGGGTAAACACTGTGACTGAGATATGACATAACTTTGCAAACTCAGCACCAGGGCATGTGGCAGGCTGCGGAGAGCAGCTGTGCTGACCCACAAGCCGCTGGGCGGTGTGGGTGGCGGCTGTGCTCCACATCTGTCGCTTCGGGCCACAAACCCTGAGGAAATGCAAGCCTAAGTATATTCCTGCCAAGGGAAAGATTGGCGGCCCCTATTCCAGAGTCTGGTTCTTTTCCAGCTCCCAGCACTGCTGCAGTTGTCAGAGGAATCTGAGCTCATTGTCACCCTGAGGGTTGCATTTGGAGAGTTCATCCTGGGGCTTAAGACCATCACCACAGGTTTTACAGCAGTCAAAAGAGAAATAAGATGTGAAAACACACCAAATGTGTGTACAACTGCATCCTGCAGACCAATGAATACACAGAGGAAAACAGTGCAGAACTAAAACCTCCGCAGAGGCTTTATTTAACAGCTTTTTTCCAAAGTATTCCAGTCATTTTAGATCGCCCTTTCACACAGTTACTGGTTTAGGTTCTCTAGGTATTTATTTTCACCGAAGTTATTTTACATATTCTGCAGATGTGTGAAGTGACAGCTCTAAAACCACAATGCTTTGAGATATTTAATTAGGATATGCAGAATTTATAGTAAGTATACTAAAGTATGCACAGACCTTAGACTTGTATATAACCTCTTCTTAAACAGGCTTTCTCGTGACATCTACAGCTGCACAGCTTGCAAAGGATGAAATATATAAAACACTGTTATTCTCATACCACCAGGCTCTTGCGTCTCTTCTCCGAGGCACAGCTTGTCTTACATTTTGTCTGCAAAATCTACAAATGCATGTTGCCTTCTTGAGACATGACAGCAGCGATCAGAGTACTGAAATTATAACACAACTGTCACGATTGCAGTGTGCTGGGAGCTTGCAAACACACATCTATTCCCCGGGTAGAGCTGTCAAAGACTGACTTTGACAAACAAAAAAGGGCCAAGCATCAGGCCAAGGGAAACACTCGTCAGAGTGAGACTCACTCTGTTCTCCTTTACCGGAGTTCACTGCTGAGTGGGTTCTTAAATAAGCCCAGTTTGCTCTCTACTATAGAAATACCTCAGAGTCCAATTAGCAGTGATCATTCTCTTCAACTGTTAAGGAGCAGAGGGGGAGCGCTGGGTGCTTTCGATAACTCTGCAATAAATACTGGCGTGAGTTTTGCTCTTAGTGAGGGAGCACAATAAATTTTCACGAGTCTGACTGCTCTTCCCCTTCACTCTGTAATAAAAATATTTGTTAATGAAGAATATCATGCAACTACAAAGGCAAAGCACGACATCATGGGAGAAATGTCATTCATTATGCTTTTTTGCTTTAAAGCTGCAAACATTTAAATGTGTTTAAGTAAATGCTTGACGAGATTATGAACATTTGAAAGGACACTTTTTTATACGGCTACAGCCAGTGGGCTGTTAGCTTAGCACAAATATAATAAAATCTGCCATCAACTACCTCCAAAGCTCACTAACAAAATCTCTCTTTTTCAAGCAGCACCTTCCCGGGTCATTGGTTTAAACAGTGTGCAGCATAGCAGCTAAATGGCATTTCACCCTGTTTAGCTTCAGAACACCACTTCCTGCAGATCACCAAGACCTGTAAGGTTTATGTTCATTAAACATGTCAGAGAAATGTTTACTGTCAAACCCTTTTGTAACTTGCAGACAATAACTATTCATTTGAATTCAATTCAATATCTTACTGGAGACCAGTGCAGGGAGCAGAGAATTGGAATGATGTTTTCCCTTTAGCTGGTTTTTCTTAAAATCCTAGCTGCACCATTCTGAATGAAATGTAGTGTCTACACTGTAGAAGAGCGCTGTAGTTAGTCAACCCTACAGGAGATAAAAGGACGAATACGTTTCTCTACAGCTTGCTCTCACACTCTCACTCACTTTATCTGAATTTCTGAAATACCAAAAAGCTGATTTAGTTACGGCCTTAATATTTTAAGTAAAACCAGGCCCCTACACACTTACACCAAATTTTATCACATTGGTCAAAATTTTTAGTGCCCTCGATTCTAGGTAGGAACTAATTGGCATTGCATTGGAGACAGGAGACTCTCAGCCTTGTTTCAATTTAATTGAAAGAAATTTTGTTGTTCCAGCTGTCCACTTTTTAAATGCACAAACATAATACGGTAAATCAATAGAACTGAAGTCATTTGGTGAGAGAGTGGATGGTTTAGTCACACCAGAGTAAAAAAACAATAATAATAATTTTTTCATATTTTTCTACTTACTGCAATGGTGGAATAGTGTAATCATCTCAGCCGGTTGTATCCTGTTTATATTCATATATAAATAAAAAAAAAAAGGTTGCTGAGTGCTTGTGTCATTTTGCAGTTCAGTCACCATCCTGCAGCAACTACGTTACTATTTGTGGTTCTGGCCAGATTCGAAATGCAAGAAGTTGAAGTTCTGTTTTACGTGAATTTTGTAAGCAGGTGGTAACAGAATTTTCTACAGCTTACCAAAGTTAATCATTGTATTATCACAAACACATTCCATGTAATTACCAATTTAAAATGTGGTAAGACCTGAACCATTTAAGGAAAGTATAGCAGGCACATCATCTTCTCATACATATGTTTACAAGACAACAAATAAGTGCATTTGCACTTTCTTTGACATTTTGATAGGTAGAATAAAGACTCTATACACGGACATCAACTCAACTTTTAATTAAACTCAAAAACTCAAAAGATTTCTGTCAAACTGAGTCTTATTTTCAATCCAATACAAACAAGTTTAAGATTTCTTATGAGAACAGATTCTAACATCTAATTCTCTTTTGGGAGTTTCTTTTTAATACACTGAAACTCAACAGCAGAGGAAATATTTTCAGCAAAAATACAGAGAAAAAGAGCTGGCACGACTCAACGGATGATGATAACGTATTGTCAGCTCTCCGCATGCCCCATCATTTGGAAAAATCTACCCTTGAGGGATCTTACAAGTGCAGAATAGTTCTTTTGTTTTCCACATTATATGGAATAAAAATATTTATTTAAAAAAAAAAGAAAAAAGAAAAAAAGAACTTATCCTGTCAGTTTAGTCGAGCTCTGAGTCTGTATTCGTGTCACAAACAGCTTGGAATAGTTTATCAGCCTCTTTTCTCTGTTTGATCTTTTTACAAAGAACAGTCTGTTGGGATATATCTCTTTCCTTATTCATCAAGTATGTTGCAATGAAACAATGAAAAGATTAACAATGGAATGCATCAAAGACAGTCTTCAAAGAAACTGTATTTTCCAGTTTTCTGGAGCTACGCAGTGATGTAGATAACAAAAGGAAGTGGAGAGGAGAGAAATAAAGGCCTTAAACCTCTCCAGGGGAAACACCTCTCTGCTGCCACTATGTTCTGTCCAGATGTAATTTCCTGAGCACCGTTCTGCTCTTCAAAGAGAGGAGAAATTGCCCTATCACAGTAGACACAGTAGAGAGGAGGTTGGGGCTGTCTGGGTAACAGTCTTGGGCACATGTGCAGCAGAAATTAACTACTACATAAATTATCCATCCCCCACAAATTATAAGAAAAAAACCCATAAAGGTCAATAAGATGTCTGAACGTGTATTAGACTCAGAACTACAGACCCAGGAACAGGGTGACACCAAACAACTATTTACATGATTCATGTGCGCGCATTTCATATTCCAGTGCTGAAATGAATTGTTGAGGCAGAACTAATCAAATGTTTGGGAGCATGTGCTCGCAACCAGAAGGCAGTTTTGAATTCTATGAAGGAAAAGAAAAAAAAAGAAAATCATGATTCAATTCAATGTTTGGCTTAAAGAGAAGGGCAAGCAGCTCGGCCAACACCAACTGTATCATTAAAGCACCACAACACAACTGCAATCTTCACCTTTCAGTTCAAGGGACTGTTTGGTTGGGTGGAATAAAAATGTCCTATTGTGAAGAGAAAAAACTCATTTAAAAACCTTGTTATGTTTCTGTGTGCAACTTGAGGGTAGGTTGAAAGGTGATCTCGGACCATGTAATCTTAACAGAATGTTGTCTTTAACAAGTAGGTTTACCTGTGAAAATAAAAAATGAAGCGTAGGTTCTACTAACAAGAAGTGTGACTCGTTTCTTTTCAAGTGTCCAGTAAATCAGCTAGACCCTGAAAATGACACAGCTAGATAGAACTGAGCCATAAAAACGATTATTTACAGCTCTTTCTTTCCTGCTGTAATGTGTGACAATTACTACCTTGAAACAGCCAGAACACACTTTGAAATTTCAGTGTGAAGAAACTTCTTTAGCCACCTTATATAGTAAAAAAAAAGTGCAGGAAGTGCACACTCCTTCCCCCATAAAGGCAACGTTTGACGACATCTCATGAATCTTTAACAGCAAGTTTTGACACCTCAGTAAATATCAATGAAGTCGTAGTTTGATGACCATTAGAATAGTTTCTGGGTTTTTCCAAGAGTAGCTGCATAGACAGAGACCACCCTCACAAACTCCTGATGCAGAACCAGTCATTTTGTTCTATAAGCAGGTCTGAAATATGACAGAAATCACTCAGTTCAGAAAAGAGCTTCAAGGGTTACTCCTAGTAGGCGTTCAAGGGGTAAAGATTATTACTTAACAGGACATAATAATAAAAAAATCATCTGGACCTTAGCAGATTCTCAAATTATTTAAATTCAACCTAAGAACAACAACAACACATGACATATATTGTACTGTGTTTATGTTGTGGCCCTTTATGCAACATTTTCTTATTTTTACATATTTTAATAGTGTTCAAACTATTTCCCATTTTTCTTGCAAAAGATAAAGAAATGAGATGAGAAAGACTTTTGAAGAGTACTGTAGATGAATGCAGCCAAAATACAGAAGTAAATACCATGATTCAGGACCTTTAGTAGCAATAACTTCCAATAATGTTCTTTTGTATGATGTTATCACTCATGCACATCACTGTTGTGGAATTTTGGCCCATTCTTTACAACATTGGTTCTGTTCATTGAAGTTCGCAAGCTTACATCTATACACAACTCTTACTGTCCCGCGACAGCATCTCAGTCAGGTTGAAGTCTGGACTTTGCAGCATCTTTAATCTTTTCTTTTTCAGCCATTCTTTTGTAGATTTGCTGCTTTGCTTTGATCATTATCCTGCTGCATGACCTAATTTACACCAAACTTGACTTGTCAGACAGATGGCCTCGATTTGAACTCCAGATTGACTCAGTGACTGCAACGTGTTCAGGTAAATCGTCACCCCTTGCGCTCATCCTGCTCAGCAGTTACATGAACATTATGAGATGTTATGTGCTGAGATGCTTTGTTTCCTTTATTTTTTTTCTTTAAATCTGCTCTCTTTAGGAGATTTGACCTTCATTCTGAAGGTAAGTACTAAACTTTTTTTGTAAAGGATGTCCTTTGTGGCCATCCAAGAAAAAGCTTTCACCTGGTAAACCTTCCAAACAAACCACAACTGTTTTTTTGTTTTTTTTAATTATACTGACATGAACTTTTTACATGCTAACCGAGGCCTGTAAAATCTGAGAAGTAGTTGTTTATTTTTTTATTTTTTGCAGTTTTCTTAAGCATTATCTGATCTGACCTTGAGTTGAATTTGCTTGGACAGCCACTCTCAGGAAGACTGAATGTTTTCCACTTGTTAAAAATCACCAGAGAGCGATGGACTTCAAATTGTTTGGAAATGACCTCATAATTCTTCCCAGATCACTGGGCAGCCAAAATTGCTTGTGTAAGATCGCTGCTGATGTCCTTCCACCTTGGCATCATGTTTACATACAGCTGAATGCGCCAGACCATCAAAACTTCTACTTTTATAAAGGGGATTGATTAATCCAATGCATTTGATTAGCAGCACTTAGGGTATTCTTGAGTTTTTCACAGGATTCTGCATTTTGTTTTTCTTAAACAATTTATGGTATGACATATGATATTTAAGATTGTATTTACCTAATTTAAAGACATGGCAGGGATCGAGTGACTTTTTTTTATAATGTCCTGATAATAAAAAAATAAATTAAAAAAACTATACGTGAAGATTTGTTTCCAGGTGGCCTCAACCCAAACCTATAAAAAGTCAACAGGTTTCACACACATATGTAGATTACTGCCAAAGGGAACTTCTTATACTTGTCTTGTTTTTTTTTTTGTGTCTGTTCATACGTTATTAGACCAGCACCCAATGTAATGTTTATACCACAGCTGCCCAAATACTGGTAATTACCAAAATCACTCATAATTCAACACATTGGTATGTTTCATTAAAATACCAAATTAGTTATTTACTTGCATTATTGAAAAGAAAGTGTGCCGGCTCAGATTCAGATATAAAAATGTGAGTTCAGAAACTTTTAGTTTTAAACACGTTTTTGACAGATACCATAAAAACAATACAACAAATATTTTAGGCAGGTGATACAAGGACTGTACACATAATATCACAACAGTAGATGTTCAGATTAAACACTGCCAAAGCCTGACATAAAAAAGCAAGCAAGTAATCCTTATCATCAAAAACCTCGGGTTACAGACTACTCTATGAACTGTTTCAGTTTTTTTCTACTTGTCACTCTGTATGATGTCATAGAGAGGGAATATACCTAATAAGATCGTCTCTGACTATTGCTGTGAGCACAAAAGTCGCACCCATCTGCTTAAAAAAAGAGAAAAGGAAGCCAGAAGAGAGTATGAGCTGAGGCTATGCACCAAGATCTGACATTAAAGATAATTTTGAACTGAGAACCATGCAAAGTTTCTCTATCAGGGCCCAAGAATAAAAATATGGAGCCTGAAATGAGATCCCCATTAAAATATTTTTAAAGGAGAGAGAAATTAGTGTTTAGAGAGGAAATTACTGTCATGCAGAGTAAAAGAAACTGTCTAAAGAGTCCAGGAAACAGATAAAGAATTAATTAAAATAACAGAATACCACAGAGATAAAAGATTAAGGAAATGAAGCACTGGCTATAGAAAGGATATAGTACATCAAAATACAATTTGTGTAGCATATAAATCACTATTTCAATATTTTCCATATATGCAGAAATAATTAGTAGTCTGCAATAATAATGAGGTAGAAGTCAGGTTTTCATTTAAAAGAGAAAAGACCTTAAGTCTTTATTTTTTTCATTTCCTTCAGTTAATATAAGCTCATTGTTGTCTCATTAAATTCGGTATAATGCCAGTTTTCATCAGGGAAAATTTCACATTAACAGTCCTACAGGCTTCCTTTTAATGTGAAAAAAACAATAGAAGCTTTAAATCAGGAGACTAAGAATATGAAAATATATAATTTATGTTAAATGGAGAACAGCGGCAGAGTCGAGAATATAACTGTTGTTGAACTGATGGACCTACTACAGAGGAAATGGGTATTATAATAAAATAAAGTAATTTCACCCTCTCAATGTTTTTTTTGTCTGCATTAGCGTGATTCCCACTGCTGTTATTTGAGAGTCCTGATTTGAAAATATATATATATATATATATATATATATATATATATATATATATATATATATATATATATATATATATATAAGAAATACTTTGCTAAAGAGCAAGTACCACAACTTTATACTTGACTGTAGTACTTGAGTGAACACATTGATTTAGGTCTGAAGAATGTATGTTTATGTTAAGATGGTTTAGCATCCATCAACACTCTCACCCATAATATGTAATCCTCCTGTGTGAGTGAGTACTCCTGGCCACCGAGGTGGAACGTGACACTGGGTAACATCTTCACAGTATCACAGTTGACTTTGTACTGAGGAACAACACAGAGCAATAGTTGGTGACAAGTCATGAATTTCTGCAAACATACTTTTTGTGGGAAACTGTGTTGCGTGTGTAAAAGCTTACTCCGCTTTCATCCAGCTGTGCTCCGATGGTTTTCATCAGCAGGGACACAGAGGAGGCCGGGCCTGTGATGTAGGAGGAGCCCGTGTCGATCACAGCTGTGCAGCCCTCTGTGCAAAACATCATCTCCCTCCCCACAGAAACACTGAAAGAGGAGGTAGAAATGAAAACACGTGTACTTTCTCAATGGTTGCACCTTCGTACTTATGAAAACACATTACATGATAGCAAGCAAAGGTCATACCCTTTCATAGTAAGCTCCCATTTGCCTGTCTGTTTGGTGTTCATATAATTAAAACTTCCAGTGTAGTAGTTTGGATCTGTTCCACCGAGGACAAGCTCTCCACCTGGAGAATGTTTTGGGTCCCTGAAAATAAGAAACAAAACACCTTTAAAGCTGTGCATTAAAGGTTTGACAGTAGATATTGTGATTTTGCTGGTTGACACGGGTTGCTGAGCTTTATCACATATGAAAAATACAGTGCTGTGCAAAAGACTTGAACCACCATACATTTCTTTATATTTTGTTTCCAAGAAGCCAGACTTTCTTGTAGCTTTTGAAAGTGGTATTGAACAATAGCGTTCCAGGATTTCTAAAGGTTTTTCAAAGTTTTTCTTTGGACACCTGCTGCTTTCTCACTCATTTTCAGTCCAGTGCTTGTATCTGACCATTTTCAGGTGAAGGTTTTTTTTGTTTTGTTTTTTAAGCCTCCTAACACTGACTTATAAATCATTCAAGCATACAAGTTGCATCTGACTCAAGGAATGAACAAGCGTTTACAAATAATAGACAACTTAGAACAAAGAACACATTTTTAATCTAATCTTTGGACATGTTATTAGTAGCATCTTCAAAAAGCACAGTGCATTCCTAATTCATTAGCTGAATCTGTGACAAATGTCAGGGACAACACAGTCTAACAGGCATAAAATAGTATTTTTTTTTTTAGGAACAAGGTGATTCTTAAAGTGCTTGTAGCCAAAAACTTGTAATGTCTCAGCATATTATGTTGTGTGTCCATAAAAAAATTGAGAAAACTGGACAAGAAAAAGTGCCAGACCTAAAAAACAAAACAAAACCAATAACAAAAAAAGACAAAAAAAACCCCCATCTACAGATAAACAGGATCTAAAAGTCATGTCCTTAAGAAAAAATACAACAAAGACCTGAACAGGATCAGACAGATGCATCTGGCCCTTCATTTGATCCATTTAACGTTCACTGAAACCTCATCAGAAATTGTCTGATTGCACAGCTGTCAAGAAGGGGAACTCAGAGAGAAGGCTGATGGTATGCTGCACTAACATCTGGAAAGTGATTAGCAATGGCTTCATTTTTCAGCATCACAGTGATCCCAAGCACGTTGCTATTGCATCCAGAGAAGAGCCTTAAATATCCTTCAAAAAGCCGGAAGAACTATTTCTGAAGACTGCTTAGAGACATCCTGACTAAGAGAGTACAGACTATGTTAAAGAAAAAAGATGGTGATACCAGTATTAACTTTCTAACTCACTGGTTTTCACGTGTATTCACATTTTAATGGAACGCTGCAAATATTTTCCACTTTCCTGGCAAAATGTAGAGATGAGTGGCTCAAGATTTTTGCAAACGTCTGTGAAAAATAAAAAATTCCATTCCCTCCAACAGTAAATAATAATTGGCTACGAGTTAATTGTGAAGCCACCTGCATTTTTTATTTGTTTACTTGAGTTATGACTCAACTTCTTAAATATTTACATAACTTAATTCTTACTTAAATATTATATATAAAATGCAAAAGAGGTGATTTTTCATGAGTAAAAGATGAGGGAATGTGTGTTTCATGATGCATCCAACGCATATAAAACACAAAAAATGTATTATATCTTTTCACTGTTTCATTCTTTTAGCTTAAGTTGATTCTTAGGTTGAATTATTTCGTATGATGCTTCCCACAGTAAAAAACATAATATTGTTCCAACTGGATAATTCTGGATATAACCAAGTACATAAATGACAAAGAACTATGAGAAAATGCACATAATTTTTTTTCTCTATTTTCTCACAACACCCTCGTGTCCAAATCCATCTCGTACGATCTTCTTCAAGTTTGGATTTTTCTTTTAATTCTAACTTTTTCAACTCGACAAGTAGAAATTGAAAAAATGTGATCCTAAAATCTAACAGATGTTCAGACAAGACATTATTTATAGTTAGTGTTTTTCTCTCTGATTGATCAATTCAACACTTGGCAGCAAGTTTATATTTTCACTGCAGCATAAATATCGTTGACAGCTTGATACATTTTCTTCATCATCTAAATTATTGTCATTATTTTTTTTCCCCCAGCAAAAGCCTTTCGTATAAAATGTCAGCTAAGTTGATTTATTTATGCCCACCTGTTGTAGTAGATGGAGAAAACTTCTTCTTTGAGGACGTGTTGAGACATGATACGATCGAACACCGGGGTTATGCCATCAATGGCCACGTTGGGGTATCCCATCCCCAACACTCCATCAAACTTGGCAAAGATGAAGGGCATGGCAGAAAGAGACGTGGCTTCAGCAAACACTTGCACTACTGGGATACCACCAACCTGCAGCAATAAATAATAAATACACTGCTAGTCAAAAGTTTACAGTGTAGTGTGCGTGAGGAAACTTAAAAAAGGAAACAAAACCAATTTAATTTGTAGGTTTCTGACTTAAAACTCACCACAACCACATCCTCGCTCAGGAATCCCCTGACATTTCCAGAGGCATACTGGATGGAAAATCCTGTTCCATTCTCAATGTAAGTCCGGGATTTGGAAGCATCGTACCTGTTGTGAGTAACTGAAAGTTTGAAAAAACATGTAAGTCCAGTTTAAGTTTTAATGAACTGTTCCCAAAGAAATGTTCCCTAAACAGTTGCATCTATTTTACGACATTTTATTTGGCTAATGAGCTTAAACTAACATTGGCATATTGTCTTCCTCTAAGTTTATTAAGAGTTCTCTTTTTGGCCATGTTTTAGCATCATTTTTGGCATCTACAAATTTCTCCACATTGTTTCCCTACTATAGTATTCCCTATGTCTACCTTGTGTTTGAGGTAAATATAGCATTCACTGTTCTGCTGTTTTGTTTTTTAACACTAGAAAAAAAATATGTACACTTACAACAAGCAGTGGAGAATGGTGAGCAGCTTTGGGAAGGCACCCACAGGTTGGCGGAGCCTGTGTCAAACACCACATTGAACATCTGGGCCGGAGAGCCAATACTGATTTCTCCAAAGTACTGCGTCTATTGGGAGTGGAAAAATGTGTCTCATCATTGTTTGTTTGAATAGTTTTTCAAACATTTTCCCACGTGCAAAATGTCACTTTTAGGGACAAGGACAGACAAACGTGGAAAGTCTGAGTCATACAAACAGAATATTTAAAGAGACTGTTCTCTTGAAGACATCTCAATGCTCGTCCAAGAGCAGAGATAAAAACCTTTAATCATAGAGGCTAAAGTCTGTTTCTAACTGAAATACCAAACGTAGGTGGTTTCAGTGCTACATTTTCTATCACCTGCATCATCTGCAGCTCTTATCAATGGATCACATTAAGGTTTCTCACATCCAAATAGTTGGTTAGCGGTGTGGGAACAGTTCCGTTGTTGGTGTCAGCTATGCTCTTCTGGGCCAGCTCAGTCATCACCTGCTCTACAGAAACCCCCAACTCCTGCAGAGTCTCTCTGATCGATGGCATCTTTTTCAGGGCAATTCTGAAACCAGAGCGGGTAAGAGGAAGCATTCTGAATGAATGCAAAGAGGAAACTCGATAGCTAAGGACATGTTAAAGAGGTGCATGAAGTTTATTTTCCGTGCTATGTATCTGTTACATATGTCTGGTGATCATCTCAGTATGAACCTTTAACAAAGTACAGACGCCTTTGCTCTCAGCACCTAGCCAAATAGATGAACAAAAACACATGTGAACCCAAATGCTGAAATCATTAGCTTTTGTAATGAATCAATAAAACACATTTGTTTTCATGTCCTTATATAATTTATGGTTTACTGTCATTACATATCGCCAGAATGTAATCTATAATGCTAGTGCACAAATCAAGCGAATTAGATCCTTTAAGCAAGGTAGGCATGTAAATTATTTTTTTTACCTTCTCAAAGCATGACTCGTGGTCACTGTCAGTGATAGAGCAACCAAATATATCCACTGATTTATCAGTAGTGCCATGGTGACTTCTCAGATGGCAGGAGGAAAATACAGGCCACTGATGTCGGTTCTATATACAAAAGTTGGTTTTCCTGGTTTTGCGAAAGCTGCCTCTTCTTCTCTCTCGCTCTCTCTGATGTCATGCACCTCAACTCTTTTTATACCATGCCCTCTACTAAGTGCTCTCACCCATGGGCCTGGCTCTGGTTGGAAGCTTTCCTGGAGGTGACCACTGGAAAACAAGCTCTTCTTCCCTCCCCCCCCCCCCCTCCCCCCCCCCCCCCCTCCCCCTCCCCCCCCCCCCCCCTCCTCCTCCTCCTCCCCCTCGTCCTCCTCCTCCTCCTCCTCCCTCCTCGTCCTCGTCCTCCTCCCCCTCCCCCTCGT